>JAKSZP010019202.1:0-28792 GCA_022478985.1 Massospora cicadina
AAATGGAAGACCAATAGTCAAGAAGGGACAAGTATCAAATTCTCAGCTGGAATCACTGATGGTATTGAGTCAGCTAGAAGTACAATTTCTGATACCAAATACCCCTCAAAATTGTCAGGGATGATCCCCAATGAGCAGATGGTACCTTCAGGGGCTATTGCAGATGATTTGAAACCCCTATCAAAAGAATCAAAACATAAGCCTGATGCAACTAATTTGGTTGAAAAAATGTTACAGCAACTGGGCACAGGTAGGTTGGGCATCCCAAACCTTTTTTCCAACCAAAAAAGACCACCCCTATGTGGGGTGGCCCTGGGGAATTCCCGTTGCCAGTGGCCTAAATGCTATCATGCCAACTGTCAGAAACGCAGTCAAGCCTCAGTCTGGGCATTTGCGGATGAACTGATAGTGACTGGCCTGCCGCCAAATCCATCAATGTCAGTTCTAATTAAAATTTTTTTCCCCCTTCCTCCAAAAATTCATCAGTTTAGGTCAAATTTGATTGCACCTATCCCTGCTTGGACCCACTACTAAAATTGAATACTATTTAATCATTTGCATCATACTGAGGAAATTTTTAGTCAATTCTCTTTATTTTTCTTTCCAATAAAATTTCCGCTACTACCCAAATTCTTTATCTACTTCAATTCTTCTTGCCAAAGTCCCAATGGCACTAACTTGGTGGCCCGTCAGCCCCTACACTGGATGGGCTTTACCCGTTTTGATAATTACAATCACTCCCACTACAGTCAACTGAATCCAATGTTCAAGAAACTTTTGAAAATTTAACCCCATTATTAAATCTTATCCAATATTAAGATATCAGAATTCTGTGGCACATATATTTCACTTTCAAGCAAGGATCCGCCCCCTTGTCTCTACTTTAGTGATGAACCCTTCCGCCAGTAATCCTGAAGTAGTAAACCCAGCAGTGTTTTCCCTGCAGCAAAACCCGCAGGGTCTGGGGCTGTTTCTGTTTAGTCCATTACTGGATTTTTACACTCATCCTACATCAACGAGCATTGTTACCCAATTCACAGCTCCATACAACGTCATTTGAGCGGCAATGCCACTGAAATTCTGGCTTGCTTTTTGGGTGCTCATGCATCCCAAGTGGCAGGCTGGTCTAAACTTTTTCTGCCGTTTTCCTGACACTATGGCTACCAACTCCTTATCATAGATGGCTCAGGATTGCTCAGTAGAAAAGAATTTTTGGGAAAAGTAAGCGACCAGATGTTCTAAACCATAATGCTTCTGGAGAAGAACAGCCCTCACTGTAATGGATGAAGCATCACATGCAATGATATATGGTTTGGAGGGGTCAGCGTGTTTTAGGATAGGGGGTGGTGGTGATAAAAGAAGACCTCTTTAATTGACTCAAACTCCTACTGGCACTCACGTGTCCAATGAAAGGGAGCATTCTTAACCGTGAGGGGGTGAAGTGGAGCAGCTAACTGGGAAAGGGCTGTAAAATTTCTTCAGGAAAATGATGGTGCCCAAGAAACTTCATAGTTGTTTTTGGGTTATTGGAGTTGGCCATTTGGGGATGGCGTCCAACTTATTGGGGGGAATTGCATACCCATATTTTAGGACAAGGTTTCCTAGAAAAGTAACTTCCTCCCTATAAAACTTGCATTTTGAAGGCTTAACAAAAGGCCTGCCTTGTGCTTAGCAGACACTACCACTTCCAAGACTTTTGCATGTTGTTCAGTAGTTGAGGAGTGAACTTAAATGCCATCAATATATGCAGCCGCACAAGTAAAGTGGAGGTCGCCCAGCACACTATCAATCATTTTTGAAATGTGGCTGGCGCATTATTCAACCCAAAGGGCATTACATGAAATTGAAAAATACCTCTCTTCATTCAGATCATGGTAAGCCATTCTTGACCTTCCATCACCCTAGATTTGCTTAAAGGCACTAACAAGATCAAGCTTGGAGAACACATGAGACTTAGAAATTGCTTGACCAATAGTTTTCTCCAGGGGAAAAAGGCAAGGATTGTGCACTGTAATTTTATATAGGTGTCCATAATCCACGCAAGGATGGAGGGAACCATTGGCCTTCTTAGCAAAAACGATGGGTGAAGCAACTGGTGATGTCTCTTTAGATAACTACCCTTTCTTAAGCATATCGTCTGATCAATCATTAAGAGCAACCTCTTCCTCAGCTGTGTGTGTATACAAGGGACAGTTGATAATTGCCAACTGCACCGTTGTTTGGAATCCAGAACTAAAGTTAGTATGAAGGGGAGACGGTCCACCTTCGAATAATTGAAGATACTCTGATAGTGCATCAATTCATTGGGAAAATCTGACGGAAGGCTTACAGGGGAAACGAGGGAATTGATGGAGCTACAGCCTTGAGTTTTTGTAAGGGTATCAACTAGAGGAAATTTCCCCCTCCATTTGATTATTAGCAAATGACAACATATTAGATTCCAGGTAACTTTAACATGTTGTTGGCGCCACTATCCAACCCCCAAAATTACTGGAAACACAAAGTTGGCATTGCAGAGATCTTATCACAAAATCTAAACTTTTGACCATGAAATATACTGGCCGTCATACTAGGTATGATGTTTGGGAGGCTGATGAAGCAACCAATACCAAAGGACCTATGTCCAGGTCAAGCTCCAATTATTGGGCTAACTCTACATTCATAAAATTACCTGCTGCTTCGGTATCCACCAAAGTCTCAAAGAATACATGGTGGGACCCAAAACTAATCTTCATGGGTAATAAAAAATAAGTGAGTTTTGTTTAATGGTAGATTAGTCGTCTCTTCTGTAACTGAAGAGATAGCTAGTAAATCAGGGGGAAGGTCAGGGTCCTTTTCAGGAGTAAAGTTGGGAAGAGTAAGGGCTTGGGAACCAGATACTCCAATCTGGGCTTTTACTGATTCATAAATAGGTGAATCAGGATAACAAAACTCGGGTGTGGGAATATTGGCTAATTCTGAGGCCAGTACCAATACTGGTTCAACCTTAAGAACAGAATCCAAGTCATCGTTGAGTAGTCCAGTCATATAATTTATGACTTGAAAGCGGGGAGCATGGCGAGTGAAGGCATTGATGGAATTCACAGCTGTATAATTTTGTTCCACTGTCCCATAAGGGTAAACAACCTTCATGATGAACAGAGGCAGAATCCAACCTGATATAAAGATTGCTTGGAGCATATCAATTGAGAACTCAAGCATGAGGGCCTGTTCACGAAAGGTTGTGATTAAAAAGGCCAAACTAGGGACTTCAGCCAAAGAGGAAAACAATTGAAATAAGTAGTTTGAACGCAACACAGGGAGTTTCAAAGCAGCTGATACTATTGCGACAAGTGAGGTAGAATCTCCTGCATGCGCAGTGGAATGCAGAAATCTCACACCTACTGACGGTCATCCCCATCTATGGCATCCAAGGGGGCAACACCTTGATGGGCGTTGGATAGTGCAGCGGCATTAATAAGGGCAATGACAGAACGCACTTGCACCTCAGCAAGAGCATCTAGGACTTGATTAACATTATCTCAGGAGGGAACACTCAGATTCCCTTCCTGAGCATGTTGAGGGAAGAGTAGCTATCAACGGGGCTCTGCTGCCATGAAGAAGTTTCTCTAAGGTATTGTGAATGCTGCTCACAAAATCAATGACTGACCAAACAATTAACATAAAACAGTCTATTGACTGCACATCATTTGGTAAAGGGTAACCACTGCAGCATCCAACTCAAAAAAACGTGCATAAATGGCAGGAAACAATGGTCGATCGATTATGTCAGGAAATGGCAGAAGAAGTTTAGACCAGCCTTTCAGTTGTAATGCGTAAGCACCCAAAAAGCAAGCTAGAATGCCAGTGGCATAGCTACTCAAATGACCTTGTATGGTGCAGGAAATTGGGTGACAACTGGCTCGTTGATGTAAGACAAGCATGAAAAGAAACCAGGTAATGAGCCAAATAGAAACAACTCTAGACCCTGCAAGCCTTGCTGTGGGGTTTGGACCACTGAATTTTCACTTTGGGATCTCTAGTGGAAGGGTTCATCACCAAAGCAGAGATAAGAGGGCGGATCCTTGCTTGAAAATGAGATAAGTGAGGCCACAGGATTCTGATATCCTGATAGTGGATAGCTTCAATAACGGGATTAAAATACCAGAAGATTATTGCACGTTGGATCCAGTTGAGTATGGTGGGACTGATTGTAATTATCAAAACTGGTAAAGCCCATCCAGTATAGGGGATGACGGGCAATTAAGATGGTGCCATTGGGACTTTGGAAAGAGGAATTGAAGTAAACTAAAAAATATGGGTAGTAGCGGGAATTTAATTGGAAAAGTAAATCAATAGAATTAATCAATAATTTTCTTAGTGCGATGAAACTGATTAGATAGTGTTAATTTTAGTACTGGGTCCAAGCAGGGATTGGGGCACTCAAAAATTGACCTAACCCAGCAAATTTTAGTGGGATGAAGAAAATAATTCTAATTTGAACCAACATCAAAGGATTTGGCGGCAGCACAAGTTGCTATCAGTTCATATGTGAATATCTGTACTGAGGCTCAACTAGACTTATGTTGGTTGGCATGACGGCCTCTGGCCTGATAGGCAATGGGAATCCCCCAGGGCCACCCCGCATAGGGACAGTCCCAATTGGTTAAAAATGGGTTTGTGATGGCCAACCCGGCCATTCCCAGTCACTGGGAATTTGTTCAGCCAAATGAGTTGCATTGGCACAAATCCTGATTTTAAAATAGGGGTTTTGAAATACTGATGACAGTCCCCAAAGGTGATACCTGCTCATCAGGGATTGTCCTCAATAATTTTGATGGAGATTTGGCATTAGCAGTTATACTGTTTAATGACCTAATGTCATCAGCAATTCCAGCCAGTAATTCACTAGTTGTCTATTAATGAATATTAGTTTTTCTCAGGTCAGGATCTATCCCCATTGATTTTGGACATTTCAGCTTCAATTCTGAGGATTTGACGCTGACAGTTTTATAAAGTTCCTCCAGCTTATGAGGAGGATAGTTACTGATGATTTAGGCGCAGATTTCACCAATTTGGTAAATTAGTTTGGCGGAGGCAAGCACAGGGACCAGGGGAAGAATCTTCAGAGGTAGCGCTATTACCCAGCGCTCATCTAACACATGGGCGAGGTCGCCCTGGGTGATGAGGGGTACAGCTGCCTTTTTCAGATCCTTCTTTAATGGGAATGGAGAAATCGCCCAATCCACACAAATGGGAAATTCCCTGGATTTACAGTTACTGAGCGATTTGAATAAAGTCATTTTTAGCGTACCACTTCAGTATGCTAACCTTCCCTCTTTGTGGGAAAAAAAGCGTATGGCACTCTATGACTGTCAGGATTTCACCAAATTCTCATATCTCGGAAAAATCTACTTTTTCATTTCCCTGACATCATCAGAAGGAGTGAGCAATATATCGCAATCTATCAAGGTTAATGATCACTCTAATCCTGATCAATTGATTGAAGATTTGATCATGCAGAAATTAATTCACTCTGATAGATTACAAGCAGTTAAGAAGCCTATAAATATTCCCTCTTTTTGATAAAAAATAAGGTCAAATTATAACCTGTGTTTTGATTAAATTTAACGTATTTTTGGAGAATCCGCCCAGCGTAACTTTGAGATTAAACCTACCCCATTGGAAGTGTAATTCAAAACTTCCAGATTGGTGCTCACTACAGGGGCACTCTGAGTTATGCACCAGTAACAACGTCTATCACTACTATGGATTCTCTTTTTTCGCCTGATGAAGCTCAAGACCAAGAGCAGGGCAGCATTTTACATTGGGTCCATTCAACTGGAGCCCAAATCCCCAAGATTACCCTCCACATTGGAATTTTGGGCCAACTTGGAATATTATGGTCCTAACTTAAGTTTTACCTCAGAATTTCAAATACTGCCTGAGGCTTTACAAAATATTATTTATCAATTTCTTGAAGGGGCCCTAATCCCTGGAATCAATTCTACTTGATCTTGATCTAATGCTGTACCTTTTATATTGCAGGAAGTGCTGCAAACCTCTCAAATACCAGGAATTGGCCCTGAGCAATATTTTCACCAGCTCGTACATCATACCTTATACCATTTATTACCTGTAGTTGGAATGCACCACCAAGGGATGCTCAATTTATTAAAAGGAATCCAGTCCTTGAATAATTATATTTCTGAATTTTTAAGTTGGCCTCTGAGTTTAGCCAAGATAATTGTGATGCTATAATTAGTAATCGGGCCTTCCTCAATGAAGTACATCAGCAGCTCATTCAGCTCAATTATGGGATGTCCAATTTTGTTGATGTACAGTTCCCCAAGCAAGTTCAGGAGATTCATAGAGAATGGAGAGAGGGTATTTTCCAACTCTTTGAGCGTAGTCAATCAATGGTGGAGGAAATTAGAACCTGTCTCTTCCAGTTGGAACAAATGTAATCATGAATTCAGTTTCAGGTTAATGAGGTAGAGAAAGCCTCTGGAAATATGGGTCCTCCTGGGGTTGAAGGACCTCGTGGGCCACCTGGGGGTGTAGGACCATGTGGACCTCCTGGAGTTGATGAGCCCCGTGGACCCCTAGGGAGTGTAGGGCCTCAAGGACCCCCAGGTGTGGATGGACCTCAGGGACCTCCAGGTGCCAATGGGCACTCAGGATCTTACCAGAAAATTGACTCTCTCTTGAACATGATGAACCACTTGCATGAACAATTCTCCAAATTGACCAAAGAGTGTAACTTAACCCGATGGGGTACCAAACGATCCCCTCTTGTTGCTTCAGTCATTATCTGACAAATTGATCAATCTGGGAAAATGGGTTAAGGACACCGAAATATTACTACATGCTTGCAAATCAAAAGGGGAACTGCTCCAAGCAAAAATTGAGACATTGGAACTCAAATACAATGCTCAGCAGAAACAGGCCTTTATGGGTATACAGCCCCACCAAAATGAATCTATCAAAGACTTTTCTCATTGGTTCTATCAGGAAGCTCAAACTCTAGTAGCCTGTGGTTGGTTAAACTTGAACGATGCAATTACCACAGTTCTGTCAGCTTTTACTTACAGGACATGAATGCAAATTTTATCTAATCAGTGTTAAAAAAAATTTCCGAAGTTTTTTAACATTAAGGAGGCCTTATTGGAATTGCCTACTCAATTCTCCAAAAAAACCCAAGTTTATGAGTCTCCTAGACCTAGTTGCCCAAGGTCTACACCATGCCTGAGAACACTAGGGCGATCCAATGTAACTACTGTAATCGCTATTTCCATACTGAGGATCTTTGTTTTAAAAAGGAAGCAGATGAGAAGAAGAAAAGGGATAAGACCAATAAGATTCTCCACCTTGACAATGATGTGAGTGCGTAGCAAGATCATCAAAGTTCAATTGAGTGTAATAAAGACGAACATTCTTCTTATTCCTTGCATTCCTTATTGGCATTATCCTCTCAGTTTAGAAAAACCATTACCTGTATTGACTTCCAAGTGAATTAAGTCAATTCCAAAGCTATCATAGATACTGGATCCCTGGTGAATGTTGTCTCATCAAAATTGGTCAAATGGATCAAATTAACACCCAATATTTCTCATTATGAGGAATATGGCACGGCCGGGCCTCAGAGTACTCAGTCTATTGGAGCTTTTTTGTCTTTCCCCTGAAAATTGAGAAATTAACCTTTACCATTCTAGCTATTGTACTCAATAATTTGAGTTATGACATACTTTTGGGGACTCAATTTTTATGAAAATTTGATGGAATTATTAATTACCCTGACTTGTCGTTGTCTCTCTTGAAGTACAGAGTTCCCTTACTTTTATCTGATCATGCTTCCACCTGATGTCGGTTATGTCTTCTAGAAGGAACCAAAAGGTCTTATTCACTTCAATATCAAGTTGGGGGTTCTCACGTAAAATTACCTCCTGCATCAGCGGATATTGAAGAGGAGATGCCTATTTTCTCCCTGGGAAATTATTATTCCGCCAAAATCACAAGTAATTAGCACTTCTTTGCATTTTTCAATTCCCAAGGAACATTTGTTACAAGTTCAAGGCACTATCAATCCTTTTGCTAAAGAGCTCTTGCCTTGTCCTGGAGTATTGTATTATGCTTATTCAGGATCATTGTCAGTCAAACTGGCGAACCTTACCAATGAGCTGAAACTGGTAGATCGAGAGCATCCAAATGCTTATGTCAAGTTACTGCCCTTATCTTGTATATATGATGTTAAACTCTTTAGGAGTTTACAAGACTTTAGATTGGAAAGTGATCAGGAAATCCTTACTGTGGGTCCTGCTATTGGAAAACACAATTCTAATGAACAAGAGGAACAATTACTTCAATTGTTAGATGAATATTCCGACATCTTTGCTAAGCATACTTACAATTTTGGGAAGATGATTGGAGTAGTGCACACTTTGTTGAAACTGGTGATCACCTTCCTATTCGTGTGAAGCCCTATCGTAAATCTAAAGTAGAAGAAGCCCAGGTTACCAAAGAATTGCATCAATTGTTGAAGGCTGGATTATTGAAACCCTCCAATAGTCCTTGGGCATCCCCATTATTATTGGTTAAGAAGAAGGATGGTTCTCATCGAGTCATGATAGATAATCATCAACTGAATGCCATCACTCGATGGGACTGTTATCCCTTACCTAGGATTGATGATTCTCTTGGGTTGTTGGCTGGATCCACCTATTTTTTGGCCATGGACTTAGCTAGTGGGTACTGGCAAATCGAGTTATCACCAGAAGATCGTGCCAAGTGTGCCCTGATATCAAGTGAAGGGTTGTTCGAATAACTCATATGCCTCAAGGACTAAGCAATATCCCAGCAACCTTCCAAAGGCCATGGACAGTATGCTACGGGATCTAAAGCTTACTTGTGTTCTAATATATCTTGACGATATTATCAAATTCTCCAAAACTTTTACTGAGCATTTAGACCATCTAAAAGAAGTTTTCAGCTGACTTTGGGGTTCTTCTCTAAAACTCAAACCCTCCAAATACTCATTCTTTCAAAACAAAATGGACTTTTTAGGACATCAGGTTTCAGCTAAAGGGATTTGACCCCTCTCAGACAAAGTTCAAGCCATCCAATGAATGGCTCCTCCCTCTTCTTTACAGGATATTCAAGTCTTTCTTGGCATGATTGGGTATTACCAGCAATTTATTCCCAACTTTTTTGATATGGCTAAACCTTTATTTCACCCGTTGCAAGAAGGAATGTCTTTTGAGTGGGGGTCAGCTCAAGAACAGTCATTCAATTCTCTGCATACCGCCTTGATCAAGGCACCTGTTCTACTTCATCCCCAATTTTATAAGCCTTTCTTTTTACATACTGATGCAAGAAAAGTCGCTATTGGGGCTATTTTATCTCAGTGTGATGAAGAGAAGAATGATCATCCTGTTGCTTACTGTAGCAAAACTTTGTTGAAGGCTGAACAAAATTATAGTGTTACTGAGCGGGAATGTTTGGCAGTAATTCTAGCAATCAAGCACTTCCACCCTTTCTTATATGGTAACCATTTCACTGTTATTACCGACCATTCCTCCTTAAAATGGTTGCAGAATATGAAGGATCCTGATGGGAGGTTGGCCCATTGGGCTTTAAGGTTGCAAAATTACGATTTCTCTATTTTTCATCGCTCAGGGGCTCAGCACCAAAATGCTGATGGGCTGTCCCAACTGCCTATTCTGACCTTGGAACTAGAAAAAGAAGAACGCTTATACAAGCTTATTGGATGACCTGAGTTATGGGAATGAGAGACTGAAAAGGGTTGAGACTTTCTAAAATCAATTACCAAAGATACTATGATTCAAGATGGAGCTTTGTATAAGAAAGTCAAGTCCAAGTGGTTGCCCTTCCTACATCCCAACTCTAGATTTCACACTGTAATGGAAGGTCATGAACAAGTTGGTAATAGTGGCTTAAAGAAGACTCAAGAATGGTTGAAGTCTCGATACTATTGGAACAACATGACTGAGTTCATTTTGAGAGACCCTCGACTCATGTCTTATCTGCAAAAGCCATGGAACTACCAACCCTACATATCAACATCAAGCTATTCCCCCGACTAAGGCGTTTGAGGTGGTCAGCATTGATGTTGTAGGTCCTTTTCCTTGGGGATTACATGGCCATCAGTATATCATTATGGCTGTCAACCATTTAACCAAATGGGTTGAGGCCATTTCCATTGCTACCCCTTCAGCTAAGACTACGGCGCTATTCTTATATCAGCATATCATTTCTCAACATGGGTGTCCCAAGATTCTTATGTCAAATAATGGGACTAATTTCACCTCGCAACTTATACAGGAGCTATCCAAATTATTTAACACTACTAAGCGATTTGTTGTCCCATATATAATCCATCCACAAATGGGGCCATTGAATAAGTTAATGGGACCCTGGTCTCAATTCTAAGAAAGATGGCATCTACTGACCTGACTCGGTGAAATTTTTATTTGCCTAGTGCCTTGTTTGCTTTTCAGATAAGCTACCACCACATTATCAAGATGTCCCCATTTAAGTGTATATATATGGGCGGGATCCTTCAGTCCCTTCTAGTGTTCAGACCATCCTCGAGGAAAGTATCCCAGGAAATTTTGATTTAATTATGAGGAATTTGGCTGACAAGATTATCCATCTTCAGGCTCAAGCAATAAATTTGATTGAAACAACCACATGAAAAGAGACTCAAAAGAGCAAATAACACAAACTTGTCTTACATGAATACCAGATTGGGTATTATGTTATGTACAATCATTCTCATCCTGGTGGGCGGACTGAAAAGTTGGGAACTAATTGGTCTTATCCAAATAGAGCTATATTTCAAAAAGGATTAGAGTATTTGATTGTTCATAATGATACTGGTATAGTGGTAAGCTATATTCAAACTAGGTTTTTAAGAAGTCATCATTCACCACAATCGAATCTTGAGGGGGGAAGTGTCAGGATTTCACTGAATTCTCATATCTCTGAAAAATCTAATTCATTAATTCCCCCGACATCATTGGAAGAAGCAAGTAATATATTGCAATCTATTAAGGTTAACGATCAATCTGATACTGATCAATTGATTGAAGATTCAATTGCGCAGAGATTAATTCACTCTGATAGATTACAAGCAGTTAAAAAGCCTATAAATATTCCCTCGTTTTTGATAATAAAAATCAGGTCAAATTATAACATGTATTTTCAATTAAATTTAACGCCTTTTTGGAGAATCCGCCCAGTGTAACTTCGAGATTAAATCTGCCCCATTGGAAGTATAATTCAAAGCTTCCAGAATGCCCTTATGTAGATTATGGTAACTTAAATATTGTCAACAGACCTGATTTCATCCTATTCTAGGGAGGCACATATTGTTCACTATTTGGAAAAAGCTAAAATCTTTTCCAAACTGGATTTCTTGACCTCTTTTAACCAGATCCTTATCAAAAAGGGGCAGGAATGGCTCACTGCATTCCTTACTTGAAAGGGGATTTTCCAATTCTGGGTCAAGATTTTGACCTTAATAATGCAACTACATTTTTAAATGTCGTTTTGATGCAGCATTAAACAAGTTGTTGGGTGTATGCGCTGTGGCTTATATAAATGACATTTTGTTTTTTCAATTAATCAAGCATCCCATGAATTCACCTGCAGAAGGTGGTTGAGCATTTGAGAGCAGCAAACTTTACGCTTAAAATCAGTAATTGTGATTTTTTTCAAATCCCAGATTACCTTCTTGGGCAACACTTTTTGACAATGGCTTATGATCGCTCTGGACAAGGGGAAGACTATTTGTGATTGACCCACGCCCACCTCTTTTTTCAGAATTGTAAACTTTTTGGGGACCTTCATCTTCCTTAAAAAGTCTACACCAAGGCTTTCAGAGGTAACAGCGCCTTTGTATAAGGCAGTGGGGCCAAGATACTTCATTTGTTTTCTGCACTGGAGGATGTCTTCAAGGCTGTTAAATGCCCTTTTATAACCACGCTGCTATTTCATCATGTGGATCCTGATAAGGAGTTTATAGTGACTAGTGGCGCTTCTCAATTTGCTATTTCTGCTGCTCTTCTACAAGTGGGAAAAAGATGGAGTTGAGCATCCTGTATTTATTTTTCCTAATAGATGTCCATGTCAGAGTTAGATTATACTTCTTATGAAAATGAACTTTTGGTAGTGGTGTAAGCATTGGCTTACTGGCGCTATCATCTGCATGGCACTTCAAAGCCTTTCTGGTGCATACTGACCATTGAACACTGTTGTTTTACTGCACCCCTCTGTTTTATTTCCGCAACAATCTAATTGGCATGAGACCATTGCACAGTTTGTGTTTTATTTTAAGCTTTTAAAAAGGCAAGGTGAATGGTTTATCTGATGCCTTAAGTCGCAATCCTTCATTAGCACCTGACCTCAAGAAGGTGGAGTTTCTTAAAACTCATTTATGATTACCTTGGTTAAGATTATGTCTAGTAAACCATTGGAAGTCATTTGTGCTCCAGGTCTTGCTTTCTTAAAAAACCTGGGTGCATATAGCATGTTCAGATGAATTGTCTTGTCACACTATGTGTCTTCAAATATAGCATAATTCTTTCCAAGTGCAAAATGAAAAAGAAAGACTTAATAAAAGGTATAGTGTAAAGAACATCATGATATGATTCCAGGGATGCTTATGGGTTCCCACCGGACCTCTTCGCCTGAAGATAATCAAGGAGTGTTACAATTTCTGTTGCAAGTGGGCGAGATTTCACTGGTATATCTGGCACTTAAGCAGATATAACTTTATGAGGACAGTATGCTTAAGAGTAAGCTTAAAATTGGGACATATAAGCTATTAGTAAATAGATCATCAACATCTACAGTAGTCTCATTTTGTACTTCCTGCGTAGGAAATCTGGCGTAGTTTTCCAAATACATTATACATACAGACCTAGTCTCAGGTTGTATTTCCAGATTTGGAGATCCATTTTTGGGGAGTCTGCGTTCTTTTGGACCTATTTAATCTTAGAGTGGATGTTTCCGCGTTCTTATCTATTCCAATACATGACCATCCAATTTATAACTTGACCTCTATTAAGTCAGTCTTCACTTCAGCTCCCAGCTATTCTAGCATTTCCCATTAGTTGTCCACTAATGAACTGTGGATAAAAGCGCCTTAAACCTGACGGTCCCCTGCCCAACGTTAGTCACACCTTGTTGGAGGTCTGTTTAACATTGGGGCATCCTAGTAACCATCTGTTAAACTTCAGGCCCTCTTTAGGGTAATAAAATTGACAGAGATATTAATAACATATATGATGGAATTAAGGTAGATATGACTGATGGATAGTGGAACTGGTTTAGGGCTGGGCATTCAGTTAATGAGAAGATAAAAATCAGTCTGCTATAAATTTAGGATTATATAGTAAATTAATAAATGCTTGAATTTGGGCAAAAGAAAATGTTAACGAAATGCTGATGGCATATTAATAGGCCTTGATCTGTATAACACAGATAATTAGGACGAGGGTATACAAAAATATATGCTTAAATGTAATTTATATAATTTTTGGCAGAACAAATAAGATGGAGGTAATCAAGATGAGGGTAAATGCAAGATATTAAATTCTTGGGATTGAGGGTTTGAAAATACTAACAAAATATCTGATGGCAGATTGATAAGAATTGATTGTTTGTGGAACACAGATAATTGGGACGAGGGTAAAGGTGAGGTCTATAGGGCGTTAGGGGTACTAAGCCCGAAGTTAATATCAGTTGATTGGTCAAAACTCAAATTACAACACTTATTTTACTTGACCAAGCATAGGGATCTACAGATTGCCTATGACTGAAAGTAGGAACATTGATGGGTGGGACTGACGCATTGTGTTGTATAATTACCATTGTTTGGGCAAGGTTCTATACATCCATAAAGTGCTCCTTCTAAATAGGTTCCCCATCCCCAGGGGGATCTGGATTGCCAGGGTAAAGCGCTTCATCTCCCAAGGTTAAGCAGAGTAAAGACATCCACTTTTTCATATTTTATCCCGGGTATTCACCTTTTTGGTGTTATTAAAGGGGGAATTAGAGTTGGAGGGTTTTCAAGTGGATGAATCCAATGAGCACCTGTTAGATACCCTAAACTGGAGGGATTACATTATCAGGTTCTACTTCACTAGCTATGGGAAAAATCTTGTTGCAAGTCTCCTGGAGCTTCTCAGCATCAGGAAAAATGGATGCCAAGCCTCTTATAGGACCGCGTATGCATAGTATAATTTTTGCTCTCCCTCCTCACTAATATCTGAAAAGGAGAGATGTCAGGCAACATCATCAGCGTACTCAGTAATTAACTCAAGTTTTTTTTTTCTGTAATAGCCTAGAAGATGTCTCTGCTCCCTTCTACTGATCCCTATCTTACTTTGATCCTATTTTCTCTGATCATTGCACCAAACTGTTTAGCCATGGCCCCCTTGAAGTCCTTGTATGTCTGGGCATGGTTAAGCACCTCCTTGTACAAGGCCCATGATTCCTCCATAATATTGCTCAAGTCATCTTTACTGGGTTGGTGATTCCATCAATAGTGGATCATATAGTAAGCACTAAATGTTGCAATTTGTGTTTTAACTGGGTAATATTACACATTTATATCTGGCACTTAATCAGGTATAACTATATGAGTACAGTATACCACAAAAAATAAACTTAGAGTTGGGAAAAATTAAGATTTTATTAGAATATGTTATCAATTTCTGCTCTTTTCTTGTTTTTACTTCCAGCGTAGGAGATCTGGCGTAATGATATTAAATAACTCTCCAAACAGCTATATTCTCATGTTGTACTTCCAGCGTCGAAGAATCAGTATAAGGGGAGTCTGTGTTCATTTGAGACTACTTGATCTCAGAGTGTGCGTTTCTACGTTCCGCCTATTTCAATACAAGGCTAGACAATATATACCTTGACCATTTGTAATTCAGTCTTCACTGCAGCTCCCAATTTTATAGAATTTTTTATCAGTAGTCCACTAATGATCTGTGGATAATGCGCCTGAAACATAACGGTCATCTGTCTAACGTCAAAACACCTTGGTGGTGTTCTGTTTAACATTGAGGCATCTTGATAATCATCTGTTTAACATCAGGCCCATTTTTAAGGTTTCATTTGACAGAGATATGTGGTAACGATTTGATGAAATCATTTAAGTAATTACTTTTGATGGAGATTAAACTGGTGGGAAAATTGTGCATTTAGTTAATGAGCAGATAGGATTCAATCCATCGAAAGTTCAAGATTATATAGTAAATTATTACCTGCCTGAATTTTCATGGGAGAAAATTTTAACAAAATCTGCTTTCTTTTCAATAGGAATTGATCTGCTGTACTCAGATAATTGGGACGAGAGTATAGCAGATTTATAATATGCATGGATTTAGGCATAAAAAGTTTGAAAGATACAAGGCATTGATAATCAAAATGAGAGTAAAGGTGAAATAATAATAGCTTAGGTTTGATGGGGATAAAATGCTAGCAAAATATCTGATGGTAGATTGATGGAAATCAACCTTCAGTGGAATACAGATAATTTGGATGAGTTTAAAGGTGAGGTCTATAGGGTGTTAGGGTTACTATGACTAAAGTTGATATCCTATGGTTGGAAAAACCCTAATAAAAAGGGGCATCATGATGGGATAACCGTAGGCCATCCTGTGAAGTCAAAAACCCTGGAGCTTATCTGCTGCATGTGTAACTGGAAGATAATTTCAGCACAAGTTTCACTTTATACCAATGAGTGACTTATTTTAAACATGATGAAACCAAATTTCCAGCCCCTTACAGGCTTGTTATACCTGTAACAGTTGGAAATATCCCAGTTTCCAACCATCATAAAAACAAAATAGATTTGGTACACTGACAGCGTCAAAATATACTAACTTGACGTTAGTTGTTAATTGAATAGTAGTTTGCCTGACCCAACTATGCAAAACTCCTCAAATGGAACTGAAAAGACAAAAAGGTAAGTAGGTAGCAAACCTGAACACAACCTTTATTTTATTCATGAATAAAAAAAGCCGCTGAACAGAGTTGTCTGAGGAGCGGAAACTGGCCTCACTCCTCAGGGAATGAACTCAGGGGAGAAAATTCTGAAGTGAGCTCAGAATTGGCAGGCACGACCTTTTGTGGTTGCCCTTTGGAGAATCCACCTGAACCATTGATTAGGCTCATAAAAGCCTAATCAATAATTTGGGTGAGGCAAAAACCCAGCGCCCAAACCCAACCAGCAAAAAAAATCTTTTTTAAACTATTTGACTCAGGACTTGGAAAACCCAAACCTGAGAAAAAAGTAATAATTAAAATGATATCAATTGTTACAATGCTCATCCAGAAAGCAGAGGAGCGTTGGCATTCCCTCTCTGCTGATGTTGTTGTGGAGTTACTCTTGTCTGAGGTGTGCAATGACATCATGGTGGTGGTGAAACGTTTCACAAAGTTTGCACATTTTATTAATGCCACTCTAGATTGACGGCTGCTCAAATGGCTTAGTTGGTTATCTCCCAAATTTTCATCGCCCACGGCATTACTAAGGAGATTATCAATGATTCTGGACCTCAGTTCACATCAATATTTTGTGAAGAGCTATACAAGGTCCTTTAAATTCAATTATTTTGCTCTAAAGCCTTCCATCTATTTAGATGGACGGACAGAACAAGTGAACTAATTTTTGGATTAATTTTGCGGTGTTTCAAGGCTGACAACCTTTCAGATTGGGCCTCACACCTTCCTTTAGTGAAATTTAGCTTCAACAACGCCCAGCATTCTTCCTTGGGTGGTCTCCCTTCTTTAATAAATATGGCTTTTAACCCCACGTTTAAAATGGAATATCAATGTGGTTAAACATCGTGCCAACCTCAGCAACTTAACTTTAGAGGCTGACTCGCTGCTCAGGGGGTCTACTCCACACAGAATAGGCACCTAAAAGCCTTTGCTAACATTACAATCGTTATCACTAAGCAAATCCTTCTCAGATGCTACCCCTTGGTGCATCAATCACATGATTAACTTGTCTGCACCCCTGGTAAACCTCTTGACACTCTTAGTCAAACTTGACATATGTTGGCCCTCAGGACTCAATAGGATCTTTCCAACCTCTTCCTGGGCGTTATCAGAATCAAGGTATCCTCAATAGAGAGTGTCTTCTTTCAAATTGGTCAATCTCAGAATAGTTAATGGCGACAAAGTATTTTGTTAATCTCAGACTGATTACTGGCGAATACTTACTTTATACAACACAAGTTCAAACAAAAAGAATAACTTAAAATTTTATAAAAAGTTTTTTATTAAAATATAAGGCAAAATATTTTAATCTTCAGGAGAAATTAGAAATAAGAAAGTGAATGAATTACATAAAATTATTTGTGAATTTGGGGTATCAATAAGAGGATTTATCAAGATCCTCTAGCCAAGTCTTCTAATTTCTGCTTTTACACTTCACTTATTTAAGCGATTTTTGTTTGCACAAGCTCCATCTTGCAGTAGTTACTTCTGAACTTGGATGTTCAAGGCCTTTGTAATAGGCTCTACTTCTGGGTTCTGGGCCATTGTTGCTCCAGTTGATAAATTGATAACCAAATTTGGTAATTCCCTTATAAACTTGAGGTTTAAGCGATGGCACTCATGCAATGTTCCTTGCATTGTGGCTTCAAGCCACTTGGGAATTTGGACAATTGCTGATTTTGGTGATATTCATTTTTGAAACTCAAAAGCTCTCAATGGCATAATTAGTTTGTTCATATTATCTTTGGCGGAATTTATATCTTTGAACCTTAAATGTATCAAGGGGGTCAATTTTCATATGAAACTTTTCTGGGGGCATCATCCTCAAAATATAAAACTTTTAACTCAGCAGGGTAAAAATTATTTCAAATGATTTCACTTCACCGTTGCTGATAGTTATTGACAAGACGTCATTCCAACTTATCCAAAAATTTTCTTAACTTATCCTCATTGTCGGGCAAACAGCAAGTTATTTTTACACTGACCTGCCAGCCTGAGTGCTGAAGCACCCAAATGGCAAATCCAAATGCCAGAGGCACTGCTGCTGGTACAACGGTTATGCAACTAGGAAGGAGCTCTGCTAATAAGTTTACATGGGCCATAACATGTATAGACACCTAGAAAAATACCAGATGAACATGGCCATAAGCCCCAAGGGTTGTTGAAATTCTGGCAGAAAGGGAAGTTTGGTTTTCAACATAAAAACTGAAATTGGGGAAAGGGCTTTACTGAAAAGATAAAAGAAGAAAATTAACCAACAATTTTTCAGTGCAATGCAACTGATCAAATAGGGTTTGATTGGTAATGGGTCAAAGCAGGGGTCAGGTCCCTCAAATTCAAACTAACCTGGTGATTTTTTTGGGGGGAGGGGGCGGATAATTCAATAAGAACTGAAAACAAAGGGCTCAGCGGCAGGCTGAGTCACTATTGGTTCAACCTCAAAAGCCTGGGCTGAGGCTTGACTGCATTTTATCAGTTGTCACAATGGTATCTGGTCCAACAAGAGATGGGAGTTCTCCAAGGCCACCCCTCATACAGGCGGTCCCAATTGGTTGGAAATGGGTTCAGGATGCCCAACCCGCCTGTGCCCAGTTGCTGGGGCATTTGTACAGTCAAATGAGTTACATCAGCTGCAACTCCAAATTTATGCGATAGGGGTTTTGAAATATCTGTGATTGTTCCCAAAGAGACCATCTGCACATTGAGGATCATCCTTGATGATTTCAAGAGGTTCTTGGTGTCAATGATTCTACTGCTGGCTGTGTCAAAACCATCAGTGATTCCAGATGATAACTCGATACTTTTCCCTCTTAAACTATATGATTTTCAGTCATCAGGCTTTAATCCCATCAGTTTTGGACCTTTCAACTTTGATTCAGTAATATCAGCGCAGATTTCCTCAATTCGGCTGACAAGCTCAGCTGAGGTGAACATGGGTACTGGGAGAGGAATCTTAAGAGGGAGGGCTGTTACCCAGCGCTTGTCTACCATGTGGGCGAGATTGCCCTGGGTGACAAGGGTACAGCCGCCCTCTTAGGACCCTCCTCGTTCAGGAATGGAAATATTGCCTGATCTACGCAAAGGGGACGTTCCCCTGGACTTACACTTACTAATAAAAGTTCCTTGATCGCCCCCTTCCATGGTGGCCTGGTCACCTGTACCACCACCAGTTTAGGGGGTGTTTGTATCCATTCCACTGGTTGAGGAATGACTAGTGATTAGTCATGGCCTCATACACGACACTTCCCCTTCCAAGATGAGACCTGGGGAATGGTCAAAGGGGCTGGCGTGAATTTTATTTTACATTAGTATAGTTATCAAAAATGGAGTATTTCGCTCCTCTCAAGGTTAACACAGGAACAGGCTAAAAGAAGAGTGTCTATAAGTCTCACATTCCTAGCGTGGTAGTGCTTGGTGCACAGGGCCAACGCCAGGAAACTAGTTGATAGTACAAATGTTACTAGAACCCATCAGAGGATGCTTAAGCAATAATAACTTAGGTAGAGTAGTGTTATCATTAAAGTGATTAACCACACATAAGCAACGCGGTGCATGGATAGTATGGTATAGGCGTTCTAGGTTGGAGGGAATCTGGGTGGCTAACGTTGCACTAGCAGATAGTTTAATCGTAGATAAAATTAAAAGGTTAATGTAGCTCAAGACCCCCATGAAGAGGTTTGCGCACAGGAATATCTAAGATAACATAAAATAGGGAAATGGTATACTTAGCAAAAAGGGTTTAAAGATAGGGTAGTCGACCAATGGGAGAGATTGGTCTCAACATAAGATATTTAAGGGATTTTGGAAAAACAATCAATTGAGGGAAGCAGGACTAAACTGAGGCGCACCAATAGGCGCACACTCCCATCAGGCAATAAACTATACTAGGTATTTGACTGAACTTGGGTAATTGATTGTAGGTTTAGCTGACCTGAGCTGGAAATATCAAAAATAAACAGGTTTCAAATCCCCGTTCCCCTAAAAACTGAAGTAAACCATTTTTGTTCACTGCATAGCTAGTTTATTATAATGCACCTGCTGTTATACATGGCTGAACTTCTCCTGCATCCTTGGGACCAACCTGGGCATACTTCTCTTGACTCTGCGTTGATCTATGGTGTGCTTGAGGTCGCGGAGGCCTTCCAATTTCACCTTCTTGGCCTCCCTACACGATGCTTTGTCTTTTACATTGGTCCCAATTATGATGCCATTTTCTTACCATGACACAGGCCCAATTAAAATGGCCTGTAGTTTCTTTAGTTTTGTTCCTCTCAAGTGGTAAACCAAAACCTTTTCTCCTATGATTAACTCTGGTAACTTGGTTCTACTCTGGATCTCTCTTTGACTTGGAGGGAGACTAGCTTTAATGTTTCTTGAAGTTTCTAATTGTATTCTTATCAACTCTTCAGTCAACTTCTGTTGGTAACTCCCAGGTGGCAGGTTTTTTGATCCTCTGAGATGATAGACACTAGAGGGTAGGCAGCGCAGCCTCTCGCCTATTCAGGGCTTTAAGGGGGACATTCTAATAATGCGGTTATGGCTTAGCTGGTAAGCCAACTGTCAGATTCTGGTGGATGACTCAAAAACAAAACCTTCAACAACCATCAAAACTGGGCTGATTATCCTCCCAATGCTTGAGCTGATACCCTAATTCTCACCTCAAAAACTGTTGCAACTACATGGCTTGGTCTGAATATCTCAACTTCAAAATAATCAAGTACTTTATCAAAAATCTAGGGCCAAATATGCTCGCACTTTATGGCTGATTATAACTGCATCAAATCTCGAAAATTGATCCTGATTATTGGGAACAATATCAAACATTCAGTATACAAAATCGTTATAGGACCATCCCAAAGTTAACATTTAAAAGTCCCATGGACAATCAGACGAACAATAACATAATCAATTTCTCACCCTAGGGCGAAATTTGTATGTCGATCTGTGTAATCAGCATGAAGCACTTGCACATGGACTGCCCAAATGAGAGTACCTAGTGCTATTGAGAGAGAGGCCTGCCGCATCCCGATTAGGGTACATTATCTACTTTAATTAATGCAAGAATTTGACAGAAGGTGTATTTCGTCAGCAGTATGACAAAACTTAAATCAAGATGATACTAGTATAAATTTTGCGTGTTTTTATAAAGATTTTTGTCCATGAAATTCTCCTAATTTTAAGAGTATTTTTCCACCAATAAACCTAAGAATAGGTATTACTTGTATCATTTCAAGGGCCAAACTGAGGTGGTAAAATATCTGTTGAAATTTTGTGCTTGAATGTGGCATGAGATGCCTTAGAGGTATAAATACTGGCACCTGGCTAATGACTGATTATTAAAATATATACCTTCTAAAAAATATATTTATTTTATCTCTTTCCTGGTCTTTATCTGAATCCTAACCTTGGAGAAGTGTCAACAATATGGAAACACTAAATCCACAGCTTGTATCAAAACGTGCCTTGGAAGAGGTTCCCAATTATGTTAGAAAATTACGCCCAAAATTGAACAGAAGATTTGGGGCTATTTTAATCTACCTAGTGAGTTTCTGAATGGTCCAAATACTGTAAGCCACTGGCAAAATCAGGGATCAATTAAAGGGACTTCATTTCAACTAAGCATGCAGGATAATAATCATCAAGCGATCAATTATCAGAATTTCACAACTGGTGCTCACTCAAAATTGGTGACACTCTCCAAAATGGAACCTATAACCGATTCCTGGTAGATTTGCCAGATGAGAAAGTGACAATGATATGGAAACTAGCAACAAGGAAATATTGGATTCTTTTAATACCAGCTCCTAAGGCTCTGAAGCGGGTACCTCTTACTTCCTGGATCATATCACAGGAGGGGAGCTCATGCAGATACAAACAGCACAATTGATCTTATAACTGCAAGCGTAAAGCTATGCTTGAAACCCTATATCAGGGCTTTAGGATTGATACTTCAAAAACTGATCCCCTTTTCAGCCTGTTATATTACCTTAAGGATCAGGCGCTCAAGATGAAGATTTGTATGAAGTACCATGACACAACCATGACATCTCTTGCCATACGTCTCACAGACGGTCAAGCAACTAATGAATACCTAGTTAACTTTGTTCAATTTTCAATTAAGCATACTCGTAAATCATTGCTAAACAAAATCTGAAAATCATGGAAATCTACCATGTGCAAGGGGAGAAAAAATCTGCCCAAAATGCTCTTCTGGACAAACTAAATTTCAGTTTTGCTGAAGTCTGAAAGGCAACTATGGATAATATGGACTTGCCAATGAAGCTCATGGGAAATTAAACACTCTTGAGGAGCATCTACATAAAGGAGTCCCAAAGATAGCTGCAGAAGTTCTTGCTCACCATGGGCTATCGCATGAATGGGTATAAAACATGAATACCCACTGTCAAAAACTGGTAACTTATTCTGATAGGAGTTCTTGCTCACCATGGGCTATCACATGAATGGTTATAAAACAAATACCCGCTGTCAAAAACTGGAAACACATTCTGATTGCCTATTTTCTCAGTCAGAATGACTTACCACGCATGCTACTTTGGGCCAAAGAAGTCACCTAGAGTTAAATTTAAGAGTAGATAACTTCTAGAACCATGTTTGGGCTGAGCTGGATATTGTAAACAAAAACTCTGAAGACCTTGCAGCAAAACTAGCCATCCTGAATAGGGATGAAGAGGAAGCCCAGATCAAAGAGAAAATTTCTAAACTTTGGACTGTGGTATCATGATTGCAGGCCAGAAATACTGAAATTACTCAGGAGAATTGGGAGCTCAGAATTTAATTATCAACTGCAAATTCCCAAGGAGAAAGTATGACCAAAGATATTAAAAGCATAACGACTAATCAAGCTTTAAAAATGAGGAGTACAACAACCTTAAAAAATAGTTTGAATCCCTCAAAAAAAAGGCTGCCAGTGCTCACCAGCTTTGACAAAAGAGAAGTAGAAAAAAGATATGCTTATTCGGCCAAAAAAACATATTGAAAAAACAATCAAGGTGAGATTGGTGTATCCCCCTTTAGGTTGGGACCACCTAGTGCTAAAAAACAATTAAGGGCCAAATTCAAGCATCAGAATCCAGTAGTTTGAAGCAATATCATGAAATTCAATCTTAGAAATTGACACTAATGAAGAAACTGATATAAAACATCCGTTCTATGCCTAGAGTCCTGGCATCAATCCTGACTCCAGATACTCTTTTTACTGGAAAGTGGTCCAATTATGAGCGATGATACACCAAGACGTTCAAGAAGAAGTACAACCCCTATGCCTGAAACAGGGTGAGATGACCTCAAACCATTAGTTTTACCAAAGTTTGATAAGGATGGGAACGTTCACTATTTCCTCAAGCTAAATAAAAACAATTAGGAGAGCATCAGACCATGCAAAAGGATCAGCACTGATTAACTCACTCGACGCCCATAGCTGTGACAACATTATGCCCTATTTAGGCGACAATTGGTCCTATGTGGATGCCAAAATTGCAGTGACAAAACAGTTTGGAGGGCCTGAAAAAATTAGAATTTGGAAAAAGGAGCTTTTTATTAGTATTTCATTTAGAATGATACTATTAAGGTCTTTGTGGATAAATTTTTCCATGAGGCACAAGTTATGCGTGGGTGTAATGTAATAGATAAGTTTGACGCCAAGATTGCAATGGAGCATGCAGTTATGCCCTTCCATGAACTGCACAATGTCATGATACCTGCATTTAATGGAAAATTGGAAATCCAAGAGCTTAAAAATTACTTGAGAAGCTGTTCCCGTAATTTCAATACCCCTAAATAGGCCAAAGATCAGCAAAAATCCCAATTTTTGGGCCCAAAAAGCAACACTATGTCTGATCAGGAAAAAAATTTTCAAGTTACGAACCAAAAATTTGAGCAAAAGCAGAAAAAAGGGCCGATTACATGCCACAACTGTGGTCAAAAGAGGTAATTTTGATAGTGATGATACAGGAAGTCCAACAAAAAGCCTGGAGTTGATGTTGCACTAGAAATCAACAGCGTCAGTGAGGTGGGAAAAGAGAAGGTGGAGTAGAGGTGGAATGCTCTTACTCCACTGATGTTCAAACCATTCCACCTGACCCTGGTGAGCTCTTTAGGGCTGAAGATGTTGGCGAAGATAACATCCACTGTATCGTGGCTAATGATGTCATGATGGTCACTACTCAGACCATGGCAAAGGCAACTAAACCCTTGAAAATTACCAAAGAAGCCCAAGCAGAGGTATCAAAGCCTTATGAAAAACAGATTATTAATCAGGGTTTAGACCTCCACCCAGATGTTCAACTGACCTACCTAAGCTTAACAACGTTCAAGTAGCTATTACCATGAAGGCCTTAGCAGATAACTTCCCAGAATTTTCTCAAGCCTGAAATCATACCTGGAATCAGGAAGCAAATACAGCATTCAAACAATAAATACCTCTGAAAACTACTCTGAATGTACTTATGTGGTCATAGCAGTAAAGAAGGTGAAAGTTCATGCCATTGTCAATAGTGGCACTCCTATTAATATAGTCAGCAGAAAGTTGGTTAAAAACTGAAAATTGCGCCCGATGTTGCCACTGTTAAGAATATGAAACAGCCGGAGCGCATACAACTAAATTGCTGGGCGAATACAGTACTCTACCTCTCAGATTCAGATCCATAGTAGTAACAGCACCTGCCATAGTGTTGCCAAATATGAACTATGATATCTTAATTAGAGCTGAATTCCAAAAGAGATTAGAATTGTTACCAATCATAAGGACAATACTCACACCATTCTTGACCAGGCTATTCCACTTTACTATAACTGGGATAGGGCAGTCGAGAAGAAGAAACCCAGATTATTCATAAATTTGGGCTACTTAGATGGAGTCATCCCAATTGAGTATATCAAAGCGCGGTCAAAGATAAAAGCACTACCCATTCATATCGATGAGTTAAATAGAATTTACTTTTATCAAATCAGAGCATCACTATACCATCTGGAGATTAAGTAATTGTTTCAACGGGACTTACAATTAATAACCCAGAAGGACTTTATGGTGCAGTATATCAACCATAGTCTAAATCTCTATTCAAACCAAACATTGCCCCTGGTATTATCATTCCTGGCCACGGAGAAATACATATCTTATGTGCAAACCTGCAAAAATTGGCCCATCTCCATCAAGCGACATCAAACAATTGCATTTATGCATCTGTTCCCTACTTCATAAATTAGCTCATTCCATGAGTTCAGAACTTTTATCAAATTAGGGCCCCCATTAAAAACCTGCTCAGCATAGATAATGTCATCCCTATGTTGATTTAAGCAACTTGACCAACTCTGAGAAGAACTAAGATCAGGAGTTATTATCTAAATATTGGGAAATATTTGCACAAGATGATTTTAATTTGGGATGTATTAAGGGTGTCACTCACAAAATCAATACTGGAGATCATAAACCAATCCAATTACACCAGATTAGGCGCTTAAAATCATCAGAAGAAGCTGTATCTAAAGAGATTAAGGAACTCCTCAAATGTGTAATATTGGTACCTTCAAAAAGTTATAGGCATCACCAATTTTAATAGTGAAGAAAAAGGATGGAAGTAACCAAGTAGTCATTGATTATCAGAAATTAAACAACATCACAAAGAAGGATTCGTACCCTATGTCACAAATTGACAATGCCTTGAATATGCTAGGGGGTGCGAAATTTTATTTCAGCAATGGTCATTATCAGCGGATATTGGCAAATAGATCTTCCCAAAGAGGAGCACGAAAAATGTGCAATTATAACACAAGAGGGCCTTTTCCAGCTGATGAGAATGCTTCAAGGGCTCTACAATGCCCCGGCTACTTTCCAAAGGGCTATGGGCACAATTCTGGGAGATTTGAAGCTGTCATGTGTACTAGTGTACCTTGATGATATCAACGTTTTCAGCCACACTTTTGATGACCACCCGGAACACTTAGAGGTTGTTTTCATAAGGTTAGCAGCTGCAAACTTAAAAATCAAGCTCAAAAAATGCCAGTTATTCAAAGATCAACAGGAATACCTTGGATTTGTAATTAATAAAGTGGGTCTTCAGCCCCAACTCTCTAAGCTGGATGCTATCTCCAAATGAAATGGCCCAAACCCAAGCATGATATCCAAGTATTCCTAGGCATGATCAGGTACTATTGCCAATTTATTACCAAATTTGCACAATCTGAGGAACTTATTTTTATCTACTTTTAGATAAGGTCCAATTCAACAGGATTCCAGCTTGCCAGTATTCATTTGACCAACTCCAATCAGCCCTATTAGGCGCACCTGTTCTTTGATACATGGACTTTGATATTGGATTTATCATACAAAATGACGCATCCCTGACAGTAGTGGTGGCCGTGTTAACTAAGTTAGAGAATATAGTGAAGAATACCCAGTTGCCTTTGCTAGTCAGACCTTAAATGTTCATGAAAGGAACTACACGGTGACTGAATGAGGATACTTAGCTGTCATATATGCTTGTAAGCAATTTTGGGTCTACCTTCATGGCAACCATTTCAAAGTTGTTACCAATAATGCTTTCATAATATGATTGAACAAATTAAGGACTTGAGGGACGATTAGCCCACTGATCATTAAAGCTGCAAGTCTATGACTACACTATAGAGCATTGAGCTGGTGCAAAACATCAAAATTCCAATTGAATATCCTGACTACCCACCAAAGCAACACTTAGTCAGGCCGCAGATGAGTTGCTTTTGAAAATGGTCAACAGATAGTACCAAGATGAGCCCAAATCCATCCAAAAAATATTATTGGATCTAGGAAAAAAATACGACCATCGAAAATGGGACACTTTACAGAATTCTTGAGGGCAAATAGTATATTTTCCAAGACCCTTAGCCCAAACAGACCTAATAAAGGCGGCGCATAAGGCCATAGGGCATGTCAGATTCAAGAAAATGAAAGAGCATCTGAAGCAATTCTACTATTGGGAGTCATCGCATTTTGACATATAAGAAACACTAGAATGTTTTGCAGAGTGCCAAGGCGAAAAACCGTTTTAAAAAGCACATCTTATGGACTTGCTCAAGCCAAGCTTGCCTGGCACACTGTATCTATAGAAGTTGTTGGCCCACTTCAAACAAGCAATATGAAGTCCAAGTAAATAATCATAGCCATCAACCACTTGATCAAATGGGTCAAGGCCAAGGCCATTTGGGAAGCTGGAGCAGCAACTACCACCAAGATCGTCCTTGAAAACATCATATACAAACATGGATGTCCTCAGGTTACGCTGAATGATAATGAAACCAAATTTACAGCCAATGTCCTTTCTAAGCTCAACTAATTAATGGGACTACATGGTGTGCTTTCTTCTCCCTATCATCCCAAAACTAATGGTACTGTTGAGCGCACAGATGGGACGTTGAACATCATCCAGAAATTAACATTGGCCAAACCATCCATTTGGAGTACTTATCTAAGTTCGTCAGTATTTGCCTACAGTATCTCATACCATTTGTTGACCATGATGTCCCCGTTTCAAGTATTATTAGGAAGACATCCAGCCCTACCAACGCTACTATATTTGTCCCTAGAGGAACCTGAAAAAAACTTTATACTCAGTATGTTGAGAAGCTTGCGGATGCTTAAAATCAAACTACAAGCATAGACCTTTGACAACAGTTTTGTATTGAAAAAGGCTCAACTTTAAAATGACTTAAAAAATTGTTACAAATTGGCTGATATTGAAGTTAACATTGAAGTTATAATTTGCAACTCCCATGGATTGGGCCTATTGCATAAGTTAGGTCTCATCTGGGTAGGGCCATTCAAAGTGATTGAGAAAACATCTGAGTTTATATACACAATCAAGGATATTAAGTCTGGCCATATATACAACCAAGTTCATGAAAATTCCTATGAAGTTTCAATAAGCGGGCCAATTAAGAAAGGAAAAAACCCAAAGAAAAACGAAGAAAAAAAAAGATAAGAATATATAATAATAATTTATTTTTACTAACACTAGTTCACACTTGAGGGCGGGGAGAGGACCCAACTACAGATTCGATGGGCATTGGGGCCAAAGTTACCAAATAGAAGATACAACTTTAGACTCATCATGCGTTTGGGCCAAAGATAACAGATGTCAATGATCAACGAAGGCTAATCAGAAATCTTTGGGTTTATGTTTAAGTCAAGTGGTGGGAAATGTAAGATTCTGTTGATTGACTTGAAAATAAACCCTTTGAAAACCATAAGATTAGGCAAAGTATCCTCCCAATTCTTGAGCTGATACTTGATTCTCACCTCAAAGCCTATTGCAACTACACGGCTTAGGCCAAATATCTCAACTTCAATTTAATCAATTACTTTATCAAAAAGCTCAGGCTGAATATACTCACTCACTATGGCTGATTATCACTGCATCAAATTTCAACAATTGATCCAATTATTGGGAACAATATCAAACATTCAGTATACAAAATCATTTGGGACCAGCCTGTAGTTGACGTTTAAAAGTCCCATGGACAATCAGATGAATGATAACGTAATCAATTTCCCGCCCTAGGGCGAAATTTGTATGTTGATTCATGTAATTGGCATAATAGCACTTGCAAATAGACTGTCTAAAAGGGAGTACCTAGTGCTATTGGGAGAGAGGCCTGCTCTAAAAATTTATAGGTCTTGATTACTTTCAGCCAATAACCCATATAAACTTATTACTTGAATGGGTTTGGGTTTTGTGCAATTTGCCTGCGCTGTATAGTTGTTGATTTAATCAATTGA
>JAKSZP010019203.1:0-28699 GCA_022478985.1 Massospora cicadina
TAGCCACAGAGAATGCAATTTCTAAGGACCTGGAAGGGGGTCCTAAGATGCATGGGCAGCTGCAGTGGGGTCCAAGGTGGCTTGGAAGGCGGAGATGGCGATTTTGGGAGGGAAGGGCACCATGAGGACCAGGACTGCGAAGGATTCGACCAGGGAGGATAGGTTTGTGGCTGTCTGTCCTAGTGTGAGGAGACGGAGGAGGCGCGCCAGTCTAGACCAGGGGCCTGGACTGCCGAAGTGACCAGCGCCAGTAGGGGAGTGGGGTTCCCAGACTTAGCAGCAGAGCGGAGCACTATTGACCCGACGGCGGGCATCCCCATCTAGGGCGTCAAGGAGAGCTACTCTCTGCTGGGCATCAGAGGGGAGGGGAGAATTCCCCCCATCAGCAGTGAAGCGCACCTGAAGTTATGCCAGGACACCCAGGATTTGGTCGGCCACCTCATCAGAAGGTATAGGGGGGACTCCCAACCCTATCATGTTGATTGATGGGGTGACCCTTGTCACCTGGGCTCAGTTGGGAGGGGACCAGGTCAACACAAACTGGCATCACGCTTGGATGAATGATGCAGCCAACTAGCAGGAGAAGGCCAGGTCATAAAGAGAGAGTACATTTAGGGAAGGGCGTAGGCCAACGCTTCGCCTGTGCCAGCGAGGAGGGTGGAGAAGGCTGAGGTTATTAGTTGGTTCATTATATCATGGAAGCGGCTGATAAGAATTTTTCTGGGCCCCCAGTCAGGGTGTATGAGCACCCAGTGGAGAGCCCAGAATGCCAAGGGCACAGCAGTCCATGTGACTAGAAGAAGGGAGATCTATTGGGGATGTAAGGAAAGTGAATGTTCATTAACGTACTGAAGGCCCCCAAGGCAAACCAGATGGTTGCAATGGGGGCAACCGCGAGTCTTGCGGGGGCAACCCCCAAGGGCTGGAGAGGTGGGGAGGATAACGACTCCTCCAGGGTTCGCGGTTGCTGGCCTTTGGGCTTGAGTAGGTAGTTCTGTGCACCAGGGAGGGGCAGCACAGGGTCCACCGCGCGGACTTGGGTGCTGTCAAGGGGAAAATGGGCCTGTGATGAGCATTAGGGCTGAGCCCCCCTTGGGTGGGGAGCTCCGTGGCCCTCAGGTGGGTGGGATTAGTGGCGGATGAGCCAGGTGTGGGGCCAAACTTGTGGCCATCAGGGCGGGGGTGCCCAGAGGCTGCTCTGATAGGGGAGCAGTCTTGGAAATCCAAGCTGTGAGGAGAACGGACGGGTTTGCATCAGATGGGTATGCGAAAATGGACGGAAAATTGCCTCCATCATCAAGAGTGAGCCAGTTTGCAGCGGATACAATCCACCACCACATAGCAGGGTCGAGTGACCAGATGACCCATTCAGCAACCAGTGGGATGATTACTTGGGTGGCTGCATGCTTCGCCAGATCTATCAACAGAATTTTGTAAAAAAATAAATGGTCAGAGTCCGCAGCAAGGCGTTCAGGGTATTTGGGCTTTTTTTATTTTTAGCGCAAAGTGTGGGAAGTATAGAGAATGAACCAACAACTGCCCCTCAGCAGGGAAGTTGCCTTAAGTATTGGGAGAATCACTTAGTGGGGATGGTGAGGGATTGGGTGGTTGATAATCGGTGATGGAATTTGGTTGGCTGATGGGTGGGGGGTGGAGGGATGCCCAAAATCTTGGAAAAAATCAAAAACTTTTGCAGATTTTCCCAAATTTTTGGGGCCAGACCAGGTTGATGGTACCAATCTGGGCCTTGACCAATTGATTCAAACTGTAAACATGGTTCAGATTTCCTGGATTCATCCCAGGGGGCTGTGGCCTTTATGTTCAGTTATCTGCAACCTGGTCCAAACTCTCGATCTGACTATTTATGTGATTTGAACTTCCTGGATCCATTCTGGGGGGTAGGGGCAACTGGTCTGATTCACTTGAAACCTGGTTTGAGACCTAAATCTAGTTCCAATCTGATTTTTGGACCTGGCCACTCTGGACTGGCTCCATTAGCCCAGAATTTGCAGACTGGGCTCTGATACTAGCATTGGCCATTTCCTCAAAATTTTGGTATGTTTTCCCTGGTGAGTGAGGGGTCCCAGGGGCCCACCCATGGCCCCTGTCCTGCATAATCTCCTGGCAGGTCCCCTCTATTAATCTTACCAGGGTTGAGGAGGGGGGAGGGGAGAGATTTGGTTATCTTTAGGAGGAAGGGCAGTCACCCAGCGCTCATCAACCATGTGCTCCAGGTCGCTCAACTGTGACAGGGGGTCCACTTGGGCCTTTGGGCCCCTTTTTGTCCGAAAGGGATGCTGCTCCCTATCCAGTTGTAGGGGCTGGTCCCCAGGACTTACAAAGCTCACCCATGAGGCCAAACAAATTTTGAGTGGGGATTTTGGCTGCCCACACCCTCTCCATCTGAGCACACATAAAATCAGCAAAACCTTGCAATCAAAGCCTAAGCTTGCCAATTTTCTCACAAAATACCCAAATTGGGAACAGATTTGGACTAAAAATCAATTCAAACAATTTATGCCCCAAAAATTACCAAATCACAGCCTTGTTTCTCTGAATGATCCTAATAAACCAAGATCCCTTTCTTTATTGGATGAAGTAACCAAAACTAGTGAAATTATCCCACTTCCAGACTTTCCAAAATTTTTGAACAATATCTTCCTTCAACTTTGATGCTTCATTCCCACCCAAGAAATATGTCCCCAAACCCACCGCACCCCTTTCATGAGCGACCATCAGCTTGCTGAGGCTGCAGTGGCCTCAGATGAGAGTCGCCAGCTCTGCGCTGGCATGGCTATCTATATCATTGAAATAAGGAAGGCATACATGGTATCTAATTACCTCCCAAATTCCCTGATGTTGCAAGAGAGGAGATCAATCACTTAAATGAAACTGTCACAACTGCTGTCAAACATGTTGCTGCATTGGCAGATTTTTCCCCACACCATGTATCACTAGAGCCAATATTACAAAGTTCTTCATCTTCCCAACACATGCATCCAAGCTGAACACCATGTTGCCAAACTCCTGGAGGCTATGTTTCAGGACCAAACTGTCAATTACTTATCAACAATTATCTTCATCACCTTAACCCTCATCCTGAGGATGCCCCAACCCTTGCTCTCAGCATTGGTCCGCCTCTACAATGATAAAGATGAAATTGATAACCTAACTGATCCCCCTCCCCCTCCGCCATGGTGGGATAAAGGGTTGCAGCTGCTCCACCTTATTGGGTATTTTTCTTTTTTATGTGTCTTGCCGCTCATTTAGGGCGTCTGGTTCATGTTTTTGGTTTGATAATTTGTTTTTTGTTTTGGTAATGTCCATCCCCTGGTTGGTTCACATCAATAAATTTAAATATTGGAATTGTAATTGGTTGACACTCACCAAGAATTTGGGTCAAAGTAGATTCTTAGTATGAAGAAATAGGCCTTCATGAAAAATGCGCTAAGCCAAAATGAAACTGTTGCAGGTTTGTTGAGAAACCTATAGAGGCAAAAATGCTGTTGACCTCAAAGCTGCTTACATAGGATGATTCAATAGCCACCTTCTTTGCTGGTCTACATAGTAATCTTGACCTAGCCATCCATGTAACATATTTCAAATGAAGTTTCATTCCATTTTGAACATTATCGAAGCCTTTATTATTGTAATTAAAATACATAAGTCAGAGACCTCATAAAAGGCCTCCATAAAACTTAAAGTATATACAGTGGAAAATCGAAGCCCAAGAAGGAGGTTAAGCTAAGAAACAACTACTTTAAGAAGAAAAATCATACAAAGTATATGTATTTCAAGAAGAACCCTGACCATGCTGAGCAGGGAAAAGGAAGGTTGGCTAAGGGTTAGGTACCTTTAGAACCAACCAACCCAAAGTACAGAAAGAAAAACATTAACAATTGCTCATCTCGCTTGCATTGAAAAAAATCTGATGATGTCTCTTTTGGGGGCATGAGGACACAGATTATTACAATTTAGATTCACCCCCTGAATTTGTATTCTTGACCACTTCAAATCCAAAGGTATTGGTTACACAGGTTCCTGAAGGTACTTACCTCAGTCAGGCTATTTTGTGTCCTCAGATAATTTATACATCCAGTAATGCTGATCAGTACCTTACCCTGTTGATCTTACCCATCTTGAGTTTTCATAGCCTGCGGGAGATCAATAAGAGGTATCTTGAGACTGCCCAAAAACATAAGGCAACGCTCCATCTCAAGGATGTTGTAAAAATTTATAGGTTTCCTGATTATTTTTGGCCAATAACCCCTATAAACTTATTACTGCACAGGTTCAATTTCCTCATGAACCTTGCGTTGTAAGAATATATATAATCCAATAATAGTATGGCAACTATTATCTGTAGTCGAGTTAGAATTATCTTCAGGCCCAACGCTTCAGCCAGTATTTCTGATAATACTGAATATCGCACTCTTAAGGATTCGTTCCCTAAAATTCTATCCACTCAATCTTTGTTAAGATCCTCTGATGACAGTCCCTTTGGCCCAACACACAGTCGGCAGCAATCCCTTAGCTGTGATTCCCTTTGTCTCTAGATCCCCACTCGGATCTCTACTCTTCTCTGAGAGTTTACCAATTATTGCCTTCTGCAATAATATCCTTGAGATGGAATCTTCACGCTAGATGCTGATAGTCTAACTATTACCAAATCTACAGTCAAACTAATAAGGTTCTTTATTAGTTCTTTCCCAACTGTAGACTTGTGTCAATCAGTGAGTATTTTCCAGTGTAATACTTGAGTGTTCTACTACTATACTACTTTTACTGTACTACTTTTGAGTTTGAGTGTTTTTTATTATAGTGAATTCTAGGGAATTTATAGGGGATTCAGCTGTCTAACCCTCAGTTGACACCTCTTTCAATGAAATGGCAGCCGTTGCCATTGAATCACCCTTCCTCATCTCAGCAGCGATGGTCTTCCCCATCCTGACTAGGATTCCGATGTTAGACATCCTTGAGACCTGAAATGAAAAGAGTCAGAAACATATCCTTAACATTTTCCTCTTGATTCAAGTGAATCATCCATAATTAGCTAGCCACCAATTGATTCGCTAGTTGCAGGTGGCATCACTCGCCTCACAACTCATTAAACATTCCCAATCAGTTGGTGATGAAACCTGACCGATCCTAATTGGTACACCTGATAGTTAATTACTATCAGATGCCCTTATTTCGTCGGCCCTTCCACCTAATGAGATATTAAGTATTCATCCATATGATCCCCGATGGATACAACCAGATAAATATCCTAAAATCCCCCAAATATAGTTCCTCTGAAATTCGGGTCAACCAATTTCCAATTCACTTCGCCTTAGGGAATTTTTCCCCTAGCAATACCAGGTAATCTAGCAGGCTGGGAATATGGGAAAAAATCCCAACACATCCCCCTCTTGCCTAGATTTCCAGCGAGAAAAGGACTGGGCATGGAAACACCACTTTGGACACCTGGTCAAATACTTCATTGGTTCAAGCAGAGTACTTTGTCAATACTCAACGCTGCTCAGGATGACCTTTGGCATATGGCATTCCTCCTCTTCCTCCTAGCTACCGCCTACTCAGAGCACGGTCCCCATGACCTCTTGTCATGCCAGGCAATCAATTTACTCGTGACAATCTTTTTCCCAGGATCTAGTTTTCCCCCCATCAGGGTATATGACCTGCTGTCATATTCAGGTTTCTCGGTCTGGTGTCCTAGAATTCCTGATTCTCTCCTCATCCTAGACAGGAGACTCTTGCCATCGATATTCATCTTGCAGCTTAATTAAGAATGCTCATTTATATTCACCTTCATTAATTCATTTATAACCTCTTGGCTGTAAGTCATTCTTCCCTTGGAAAGCTTATTTCATTAATTTTATGAAATTAATTTCCCAAAATTGGAGCCTAATGGAGTGTAGGGTGCATAATGTCAACTTCTATATCAGTCTGACATCCCCCCTCTAGTCCTGCTCATATGTCAAACTCAGAGTCTTGCTACCAACAGCTTCTTAACAGTCTATCCAATTTGGACCTCCGCCTCTTTCAGCAAATGAGTCAGGATGCTTGGTGGACCCTCTTCTATGGTCCTTCCAGGACTCATACGCCTAGCCTGGTGCAAGCAGCTAGTCCTTCCATTGAGTTACCAGAAATGGTATCCAATCCCATCAAAACCAGGCATGCCATTGTTTTGAATAACTCTCAGCTGACTCTTCCCTTGCAGTCAATCCCTGAGTTGGACTTCAAAGCCCTTCTGGATTTGGCTCCTTTCACTGAGGCTCCAAACATCATCATTGATGCTCTGGAGGTTATGCCAACTGCTCCAGATCATTTGTTCCTGGCCGGGTCAGATTTGCTCCCTGAGTTCCTCTTCCAGCTTGGTCAATTCTACAAACCCGCTGTATTGGTTTCTGAGCTCACAATTGGGAACAGCATTCATACCAAGCTCCCCTATGCTGAACTTCGCGCGCAAGTCACTGAGGCATTGTCATTAGTGCTGAATCCCTCAGATCTGGACAACCTTCTGGATCAGGATACTGCTGCTTATGCTCTCCACTTTGCCAGCCAAGTTCTTCAAAGTTGGTCAACGAAGCTCCCAGCCTCACCTGACTTTCATCTGTCATTCAGCTTCAGCTTCCACGAAGCTTGTAGTCATCATTTACAGGATGCAATCTGTTCGTTACATGACTACCTCTTCTCTGGAGCTTCCCATCGCTATCTTCCATTGATGGCGCTAATTGGGGGTATGATTTGATAACTTCCCTCGAGTATTCCTTCTTTGCTGCCAGCTCACATGTCTGGTGTTCTTGATGAGGCCCGTCGGCAGGCACTCAAGACAAATCTTCTGGTGCCAGTGCCTTATCAGGATTACTTGGGGTTATTCACCAATTGCCTCTTCCTTTATTGCTGTTTTCCACCCCACTCTGGGGTTTCATGATTGGCATCTTCTGACATATCTATTTCTCTTCCCCTAGTCACGTTTTCTCAGGGCTCAGCGTCCGCTCAATGAACGTGGTTTTGAGTAGGACTCGCCCTTGCAAGTGTCTGATCGCATATCAATTTTGACAGACTATTCCTCCCTACTGCGATCCATCCTCCCTCCCCCAAGAGGCGACATAGGCGGAATCATCCCTGCACTGAGGACAATTAAAAATAAAAAATAAAAATTTTATAAAAATATATCAGCTTCTTTTTTCTTATCTACATATATATATATATATATATATATTATTTTTTTCCCAATATCTTTTTTTAAAAAAAATTTTCTATGGGACTTGACCTTGTTTTGGTTCAGAGGTCCATCTTTTCCCCCAAACTGGATCCTGGGCACTTAAACCTACCAGTTTTCTATGGTTCAGAGGTCCTTTTTTTCAGACTTAACCATCTAGATTGGTTCAGAGGTCCTTTTTTTGGACTTGACCTAATCATTAGGACATGACCAACTAAAATGGTTCATTGGTCCTTTGGGAACTTTTTTTTTATTTTTTTCTTTGATCCATCACTTTAAATATTTAGCGTGGACTCAATTTACTACTCTTCCATCCAAGAGATTCTTGATGGAATAAGCATTGGTTGCCATCTTGGCGATTATTTTGAATGGACATGACCATAGTGCATCCAACTTGTTTCTTCATCCAAAACCATGCATATCACAATAGACAACTCTTTCTCCTATTCAATATTCTTCTAATGGTGGTCAGTTTTTATCATCCATCAATTTTGCTCGTATTCTTTTCTTTAAGGTAGTATCAAATGCTTGCAAATTGCATATTGATCAGGATACTCATCAGTTGGTTCAGGTATTGTTCAGTACTCATCCCTGACGTAGGTTCTACTACCAAATATAATATCAGTGTTAATGCGGCCTTCCTTCCATAAAGTAATTCAAACGGCGTCTTTCCCATCGCCATATGATAACTAATGTTGTAGGTGAATGTCACCAAACTCAGGTTACGTTCTCCACATGGAAGTTCTCCCTGCAACTAGCTTCCTCAGTGTCACGGCCAGCGTCCCATTGACCCATTCTACCAGTCCATTTGTCTCCAGCCGATATGGTACTGACATAACTCCCCAGATCCCCATTATTTTGTTTAGCCTCAGGATCACATGTGATGTGAAGTTGGTCCCATTATCACTCAGTATAACTTGTGGACACCCATGCCAGTATACTACTTGATCCAGGATGAATCTCACAGTACTGGTAGCATCAACTTGGGTTAATGCTTTTGTTTCAACCCATCTTGTCAGATGATTGATGGCTACTATGATGTATTTCACTCCTCCTGTACTCATCGCCAATGGTCCCATCACATCAATAGACACTGTGTGCCATGCAAATCCAGGTCAGACTAGTCAGTATCCATTTTATTCTTGTGTGGTTTATGCAGTTGGCATTCCACACAACAAGCCAGATGGTCCGCGACATCATGATTAATTGATTCCCAGTTATAATACTGGCAAATATGGCCAGTCATTTTTCTCAGGCCTCTATGCCCGACAACCTTATGAGCAGCTTGAACGATTGCTGCTCTCTCTGACAGTTTTAGGAATAATAGCCATTTCCCATTTATCATCTTGAATACTTGTCCATCCATGGTCTTGGTGTTTTCCATTGCTTTTCAAAGTGCACTTTGGATTTCTCGAGGCTCATCCTCAATTCTTCCTTTGACCATTCTCTGGAATAACTCATCCGCCTGCGGATATACTAACTGGACCATTGGTAACTGCAATAAGCCATCCACATTTTGGTGAGAAGCCCCCACTTGGTGGACTATCTCGTAATCATAAGCCTGAAGTTTGAGTGCCCATCAGGCCAGTCGTCCTTCAGGTTCCCTCAGATTGTGCAGCCAATGCAACGAAGAGTGGTCTGTCACCACCTTAAAGTGTGTTCCATGGACATACACCTAAAACTGTTTACAGGCGTAAATGACTGCAAGGCATTCACGCTCAGTTACGGTGTAATTCCTCTCTGTGGCAGAGAGTGTCTGGCTCACATATGCCACCGGATGTTCGTCCCCAAGTTCATCTACTTGGCTCAATACAGCGCCAATCGCCATCAATGAAGCATTGGTTTGAATGATAAACTCCCAATCAAAATTTGGATATTTCAGAATTGGTGAATTTATCAGGTACTGGCGTAACTCATCAAAGGAGTCCTGAGCCTCTTCATTCCATATGAATCCTTTTTTCAGATCCTTTAATAAATGGAATAAAGGCTCAGCTATTCAGGCAAAGTCCCAAATAAATCTTCTATAGTATCTGACCATCCCAAGGAATACTTGGATGTCTCAGACACTCTTCAGCACAGCCATCTGTTCAATAGCTGCTATCTTCTGGGGTTGCAGCTGCAATCCATTTGCATTGATCACAAATCCCAGGTATTCAAGCTCCTTCTTGAAGAAGTGGCACTTCCGTGGCTTAATCTTCAGGTTAGCCACAGACAGTCTCTTAAACACTTCCTCCAAGTGCTGAAGGTGATCAGTAAATGTCCTACTGAACACGTTTATATCATCCAGATATACCAAGATGCATGACAACTTCAGGTCACTTAATACCACGTCCATGGCCCTCTGGAATGTTGCGGGCACATTACAGAGACCCTGGGGCATCCTAGTTGGCTGGTATAACCCCTGTGCAGTGATAATTGCACATTTTTCCTGGTCTTCTGCTGGCAAGTCACTCTGCCAGTATCCTGAGATTAGGTCCATTGCGGAGAGATACTTCACTTCTCCTAATTGGTCTAGCACATCATTGATCCTCAGTAGGGGATATGAATCCTTCTTTGTAATTTTATTCAGCCTCCAATAGTCAATCACTACCCAATTTGATCTGTCTTTTTTCTTTACAATCAAAATTGGGCTTGCCCAGGGACTTGATGATGGAACTAGAAGCCCATGCTTTACTAGTTTGCTGATCTCATCTTCCACTACTGCTTTGGAGGCTTTCAATCTTCAGATCAGTCTCATTATTATCGTAAATTTTCTCCAGTGTTGACTTTGTGAATTACGCCTTGCGCGCATCCCAAATTGTGATCATCCTGAGCGAATATTTCCCAATATCTCTCGAATAATTTGAGCACCTCCTCCTTCTGCCCTTCTGGCAGATCTATGAGCTGCTCTCAATCAACTAATAGGTTGATGCTGTCAGCTGCTCCAGCTGGTAATCCCATTTCCTTGAGTGATCTAAAATCATGGAATTGTCTCAATTCTGCCATCAGGATTAAATGAACAAATGCAATGATTTGATTTTTCTTAATCTTCATCAGTTTTTCGCTTAAATTCACCAAGAGAACTCATATTTCTCTATGGCCTGGCATAATTATCCCAGGAGCCACCCAAGGCTCCACTCTGGACTTCTTCCAGGGGACTTCCAACTTTCCATACAACAACTTTGGAATCTCTAGAGTCAACCCTGTGTCAACTATCATCTGTGATCCATCCAGTATGGTTTCTTTATTTCTTGATCCGCAAAGGAATTCCCTGGTTCTCTAGGATCTTGGCTGACATCTCCCATCACTTTCTACCAACTAATTGGTACTGAATCGGTACAATGCTGTCATTGTATATCAGGTTAATGAAATTATTTCTCCAGTTCAATGGAACTTCACCATTCCTTTGATATACTAATGGTAACGTCTGACCCAGGATGGTCAACATATTATCCTTGAAGTTACATTTAACTCCATATTTCTGCAGAAACTCTGTTCCAATCAGGATATCATAGTTTTGATTCACCAAAACTATTGCTGGCGTGGATACCACCAATGACCCAAATCGTAGTGGCAGTGCACTATATGCTCCACAGGAAACAGTGGTGTTTGGCCCAGCTGTTCCATATTCCTTCTTGTGTTCCAAGTCTGGGGAGATCTTCATCTTCTTCACCAGCTTGGTCAACACAATGTTAATGGGTGCTCCGCTGTCAACTATCGCCCATATCCTTACTCAATTCACCTGAATATCTATATATATGTACACTCAATGTATTGTAATAGGGTATTTACTGAGTGAATTGTGGCGTTATTAGCCAAATCTAGGGTATTAATGATTTGCGCCAATAATTCAGGAAACTAATTCTTAATCGCGCTAAGGGGAATTGACAGGTTGGCCTCATCTAAGCGAACATTGGTTAACTCATCAGGATTCTCAGCGGTCCAAATCTTCTCCGCCAGTTGTCAGGCGTATGGCTGGGCAACCTCCTGAACTACCTCGGGGTCAATCTTCTTCGCCCCAGCTCTGGTCATGGCATTTATGCCCATGTTGACCACTTGATATATTGGATCCTGCTCAGCATCCACAAACAGATTGCTAATATCTATTTCTTCATTCATCACATCAGGAGGAACAGGGTTCTCTGCTGTCCTAGACTGTTCCTTGTCTAAACAGCAGGACCTTTTCCCAAATCCTTGGTGGCTGCTATTTCCTTAGCCTGGACCATATTAACTTGATCCTTCAGCTTTTTGCAGTGTGCGGCGAAATGCCCTTTCCTGCCACACTGAAAGCAGACCTTTTCCTTCTTGTTTAACCGATTGTAATCCTCAGGCTTATTCCCTGGCACAGTTCAGTTAAAAGTCTCCTTTGCTCCTTCGCCTCCTTTTGTGGTATTCGAACTTTGGACAGGATTTGACTTGAAGCTTCTATTAGGAGCATCAAACGTTGCTCCCAAAATCTTCAAATTGTCTACCATTTGTGAGGTAGTTATCTCAGTCACGAATACAGTAGATATCATTTGATGTAAATTGCAATAGGGCTGAAGGGCCGCTTGCAAGGATGATTCTTGCATCAAAGTCATCTAACACCTTTGCTCCGGCCAGGATCTGTGATTCCTGGTAGAATCAATCTGCGAAGCTTGCAAGAGACTCATCTTTATGGAATTGAATTCCCATAAAGTCTTGCTTGCATTTCAACATGAGGGTTGGAATGCCAAATTCCTTCATTATTGCTGCCTTAGCCTCAGCATAAGACCAGCTGTCCCCCTCCAGGTGGGGTAACACCAGATTCTGGCAATCTGTGTTTAGGCAGTTCATGACCATCAACGCCTTCTGACGATCCCTTATCCATTCATGGTCATGTCAAATAGTCAGAAAAATGCTGGGGCGTTATCCCGATGGAATGTAGGCAATTTAGGGGTTGCTCTAAATTCCTCTGAGTCAGTTCAGGCTGACTCTCTTGGGTTGGCTACTTGGTTTACTTGCGGAGTGTCATTGGGCATCATCTCCAAAATAGCATTGAATGCAGGCAGCATATTTCTTGGGGTATTCGTCTTCCCAAGTATCATTCAAAGACTTCCTTCTTCAGCATCATTGGCCACATCAGACTCGCTTGCACTTTTGTGTGCTTTCAATTTTTCTATTTCTTTCAATAACTTCTCAATGTCCACACCAAATTTTCTCAAATGAACGCAATCCACTTCACATTCCATTTTCAGAAATAGGACCTCTTGGATGAGGTCTCCTTCTTTCTTCTTTAACGAGTTTACTTTGCCAAGTAACTTGTTCCCAAAGTTGGCTACGTTGTCAACTCCTTCCTCCACCTTGGTTACTCATTCCTCCAAGGCTGCAAACTCCCGGTGGTCCACAGAGTTTAAAGCGTTCTGGTTCACTGTGGCAATCTCAGTCCAAAACCTACGCATCTCTTCTTTGTATGACATTCTGGATTAATTCTTCTACTCAACTACCCCTGTAGTGAGCACCAACTTGTAAAAATTTATAGGTTTCCTGATTATTTTTGGCCAATAAGCCCTATAAACTTATTACTGCACAGTTTCAATTTCCTTGTGCACCTCGCGTTGTAAGAATATATATAATCCAATAATAGTATGGCGACTATTATCTGTAGTCGAGTTAGAATTATCTTCAGGCCCAACGCTTCAGCCAGTATTTCTGATAATACTGAATATCGCACTCTTAAGGATTCGTTCCCTAAAATTCTATCCACTCAATCTTTGTTAAGATCCTCTGATGACAGTCCCTTTGGCCCAACACACAGTTGGCAGAAATCCCTTAGCTGTGTTCCCTTCATCTCTAGATCCCTGCTTGGATCTCTACTCTTCTCTGAGAGTCTACCAATTATTGCCTTCTGCAATAATATCCTTGAGATGGAATGATCACACTAGTTGCTGATAGTCTAACTATTACCAAATCTACAGTCAAACTAATAAGGTTCTTTATTAGTTCTTTCCCAACTGTAGACTTGTGTCAATCAGTGAGTATTTTCCAGTGTAATACTTGAGTGTTCTACTACTATACTACTTTACTACTGTACTACTAATTTTGAGTTTGAGTGTTTTTTATTATAGTGATTTCTAGGGAATTTATAGGGGATTCAGGTGTCTAACCCTCAGTTGACACCTCTTTCAATGAAACGGCAGCCGTTGCCATTGAATCACCCTTCCTCATCTCAGCAGTGATGGTCTTCCCCATCATGACTAGGATTCTGATGTTAGACATCCTCGAGACCTGAAATGAAAAGAGTCAGAAATATATCCTTAACGTTTTCCTCTCAATCCAAGCAAATCATCCATAATTGGCTAGCAACCAATTGATTCGCTAGTTGCAGGTGGCATCACTCGCCTCACAACTCATTAAACATTCCCAATCAGTTGGTGATGAAACCTGACCAATCCTAATTGGTACACCTGATAGTTAATTACTATCAGATGCCCTTATTTCATCAGCCCTTCTGCCCGATGAGATATTAAGTATTCATCTGGATCGATCCCTGATGGATATGACCAGATAAATATCCTAAAATCCCCCAAATGTAGTTCCTCCAAAATTTGGGTCAAACAATTTCCAATTCACTTTGCCTTAGGGAATTTTTTCCCTAGCGATACCAGGTAATCTAGCAGGCTGGGAATATGGGCAAAAATCCCAACAGATTTATTAGCTCTTCCATCAAAGTTTGGAGGAACCACTACCAAAGTAGAAGTTGTGATTCAGAGGGTCTGTGCTATGTCTTTCTTTTATGGGATTGCGCATCAACGTTGTGTCATCCCACCTCATTGAAGATCAAGCTCACCCCAGACATTGAATACACTCAAGACCAATGTACTTCCAGTCCAATTAACACCAGGGTGATATACGTAATTGTTTTTGCCAATGTCAGTTAGCAAATTATTATTTTCAGCTCACAAATTGCCATAGAAAACGGTCAGTATGATAATTATAGGAAAACCTAAAATGATTGTATATGAAGAAATTATCAACCTAAAAGAAGGATAATTTACTTTAAACTTTGAAAATCCTCTTATACTGGACATTAAAGACTTTAGAAAGAAGGATTACTTTTGTCTGTTCTAGTAAATAGTTTCTTCTTCACCTTTGTGATATCTACATCTGAAATAATCACAAAAAGATACTCAACACAGTTGTGGCAGCATAAAACATACCATTTTATGACACTGAGAATGTAAAAATTAAACCAGGAGAAAGTAGAGTGGTTTTCACCAACATAGCACTGAGTATACCCTGAAATTCATGTTACATAATAATAGTGTATGGATTTAGATTTTGAGCCAAGAATGCTACCAGGAGGCTTAGATCCAGCCTATAAGCGGCCTATTGAGCTATTACTTGGGAATTTAGCTTTATTTGAGGTAAGCTGGCCAGGGGATGGACATTACATTAACTAAAAACTAAAAACTAAAAACTAACGTAACAAACTAATTTAAATTAAACGCCCAAAATGAGCGGATGAATGAAACACGCCAAACAAAAACAACCTACCAGGTGGGGCAGCGGAAACCCACTTATCCAAATATGGCGGATGGAAGGGGTGATTGGGGGCCTCATCTTTGGCAGCAGCTTCCTCATCCCAGAGTAGGGCACATGTCAAAGCGGAGAACAAGGGCGTCAGGGCATCAGCAGCATGTGGTTTAATATCACTAATGATTGGTAATTCATGTAAATTGCCAGCATAAAATGGCGCTGATATATTAGGCTAAAGCTTTATTAGCTTTACTGTGGGTATCTGTGAGCTTAATGAATTTGGCGATATTGGTTCAGGTAATCTAAGCTTTAGGATTCTGTGCTGCAGTTACCACGTTCTGGATAGCGTTGTTGACTTTTTTGTGCAATTGATTTACTATAATCTTACTTTTTGGGGTGAGGTTTGAGGGGATAACAAGAGGGAGAATACCTCCTGTGAGCATTGCCATTGACTTGGTGACAGCTTTGCGGAGGGGACGACAATCTGGCGTGATAGCTTCTTCAACTACAAACTTGTGGTCACTACTTACTTGGGAACTTAATCAACTTAGAAATATTTGTCAGAAACATCAGAAATTGGGAAATTAAATTACAAAGATTAATAAAATTAACAAAATAAATCTTAATGATACTCATCTTGATTTTGGCCTACCTCCTGACAATTTTTATTTATGCTATCCCTCAAGTCAAGATATCCATTAAGATAAATTAGGAGACTCTTGAAAAGTACTCAAATTACTCAAAGATATCAGTATGATTTATCCACGTCAAATGTTTAATATAGTCACACTAAAGACTGGACACATGTATCGACTTAAGAAATTAAACCCTAATACTGTCAAAGCCATATTGGAAGTTAAAGGTATATGAGCACCACATGAGACCAAGCTCAAACAGATATTGGATGCCGGCTTACTTGTGCCATCCCAGAGTTCATGATCATCCTCGCCATTAATCATAAGGAAGGAGAAAAAAGTCATAAAATTGTGATGGTTAACAGAAAGTTAAACAGCCTCACTAAAAGAGCAGCTGACTGATTCTAATGACTGAGATGCCCTGGCATGATACTCCAGATCAAAATTTCTTCACTGTAATGGACCTCACCAGTGGTAATTTGCAGAAGAATCCTTTGACTAAAAAACCAGATATTTGTTCATTGTTATGCACTGAAGGATTAAGCCCAATCTACCAGGCTCCCACAGAAATTATTCAACATTCCTGCCTTTTTCCAACATGTGATGGATCACATCATGCAAGTTTTTAAAATCTGATGTGTGATTATTTACCTAAATGACATAATAGTGTTTTACAAAAACTTACTAGGAAATCTAAACCACCTCAAGATATCTGTTCCAACGACTTAGAGATAATCAGACAGCCTAAATCTCTCAAATTTGACCTTTTATCAGAAGAATTTTGAATTTCTAAGACAAGTCATATCATCCAGTACCTCAAGTATTTCACTTGTGTGCCTGCTCTCATCACTTTTGCTGAAAATTGACTTGCTCAATACGTTGTGGTGATGGACACCGCCAGCTCCATTATTGAAGAAAACCCCCAATTATACCTTATTATGCCTAATGTCGCTGATGCCACAACCCCTATGCTGTCTGCCATGGTCCGCCAGCTAAAGCGGGCGCTGGACAAAAGTTTTCCAAAGCTTCCTCACCATTAATATGGCTTCCTAGGATGATACTTAAGGGTTTTTCAGGATTTTTTTTCTTTTTTAATAATCCTATTATTTTGGCTCATTCACAGATAAAGATGTGTGGCGGCTCCCCCTTTTGGGTTGGGCACCACTAGTGCTAAGAAAGGACATGTCATATTATAAAGAAAAACCTTTGTACAATAAATTTGAATCAATCCCCAAGATTCCTGAGATGAAGAGCCTTTGAGGCATCAGGTATTCATAGTAATGATGAGATATTACTGTCAATTTATCCCTAAATTCTCTAAACTCACCAAACCTATTGACTGACTGCTTGCTAAAATTACCGCTTTCTTATAAGGAGTAGTGCAAAAATAAGCATTCTATTCAATTAAGATTTGTTGAAGTTTTGACAGATCTTATGGATCTTGAGCTATTGAAAGCCATTCATGCTGTTTGCATAAGCCACCAACTTAGTTATAGATGCCTTTGCTTCGCAGCTAATTGAGTTTGGCATTGACCATCCAATATCATATTATAACAAAACGCTTTCCATGGTGTGCTAAATTATATCATCACAGAGAAAAAGTGCTTAACTGTTCTCTTGGAGGTTAAACATTTCCAGCCCTTCTTGTACAGTACAAAATTTTTATGTGACTAACAACGCCTCAATGATTTGTCTGCAAAAGCTTAAAAGATTCAACATGAAGGCTATCCTGATAGGCCCCCAAGATTCATCACAATTACACAGATATCATTCATTGAGCTGGAACAAAACACATAATTGTAGATGTAATGAATTCAATACTCCCACTATATCTTGGCAACAGTGAAGCTGAACAGTTACACAATGTACTAATGTAGCCAGACTCTTGGGAAGATGAAAATGAACCAGTTCATAAAATTATTAAATGACATGTATAAAATATGAAGGCTATAGACGGATTACTAAACATGAAATCTGTTTTTTCTGGCTACTTTACTTGCAGCCTTCAAAATAGGTTTTAGATACAATGGAAGCCCACAATACCTAATGACACAAATGAGCCAGGAAACTTATGAATAGATCTAGGATTGTTACTATTGAGAAGGAATACTGGACTCTGTACTGGAGGACTTAGACGCTTGCATCACTTGTAGAAAGCAGACGCCACATAAAGCTAAGTACACGTATTACCCATAACCCTACAGAAGCCATTTTACACCATCAGTATAAATGTCAAAGGTTCACTACCCAAAACCACAAGAGGAAATCAATGCATGCTAGTATGGATTGATCATTCATGAAAAGGTAAAGAACTTGCCATTCCTGCACAGACCGCTAAAGCTGCTGCTAATATTTTTGTATCAAGGTATATACCAGGCATGCTTCCCTCTGGTTCTACTATGCAATAATGGTAAGAACTCTATATCTAGAATTGTGAGGATATTAACCTTGAGCATGAAAACTTAACAACTATTCTTAGTGCCTTACAACCCATCAACTAACTGGAATGTATAAAGAGTAATTGTGACGTTATATCATTATTATGTAAGATGGTTACTACTGATCCTTTACACTGGTACCAATACCTCCCCAAGGCATTATTGCTTACTGTAAAATTTCCAATGAATTATAAATTGTCTTATTTTAATCCCTTAAATGTAAGAAAACTGAATCCAAGCTTTATCAGCTCATGAAGCTACCAGTGAACATTCTAAATAGACTGAGAAAGTGCTACGAAAATTAGCCCAAGAAGATTATAGAAATTCAGTCATAGGATATGACTTTCTAGCCAAGACTGTTACAAGAGAAGTCAACAGCAAATTAACTCGCCACCCTTTACCCACCTCTGAGATTTTGGACTTAGTTCCATACTATCACAATGAAATTGTACCCCAAGGAGGAAATTAGATTCCATATGGAATGGGACATATGCTATCACATAAAACATGGAGACTGTTAATCAATCAAGTCTATGGAAACTGGATTAACAATCAACTGCATTCAAAGCTAAGGCTTGCATCGCTACTCGCCTAACAATATCCTAAAAGTTGAAATTTGATATCCTGATTTTGGACTTGACAAAAAGATTATTGACTAACTGAATCCACCAGTTGAATTGACACTTATATACTAGAATATGGTCAAAAAAATTTTTATTAAATTACTTAGAGAATTGATATTTGGAAAAGCAAAGTTTGACTCTAGGAAAATCCTGGCGGACCAAATCAACCCTTAGATAACCCAAGATGAAGTCCCAACTCATTGAAATGATGGATCATCAGAAGATCAGGCGACAACATATCAATATGGCACTCAAGGTAACAAATTAAGATGAACATAAAAAAGGAGTAAGCATCAAGTAACTGCTAAATGATTAACCAAAGTGACCCCCAGTCTCATCTGACTTGAACATTTGCTTCACAATCTTTTTCTATCAAAAATAGGATACAGATGCATTATATTATCTGGAATTCATCACATGATCAAGAACCTCCCTTCCAGATGTCACCCCCATTAAAAATATTAATCATTTTCCTTTTGGGCTTTATATTATAAATTGTGATATATAAAACCAAAATTTATACTACAATACAGTTATGTCATGAATATCATATCTCGTTTTTGATATGAGACTTCAATAAGTCGATTTTTCTTTACTAACCATAGGCAAGATACTCTACCTGATGGGACATAATCGGCGACTTGGCACCCTTAAAATAGAATAAGACTTGTCATGCGACTTTGTAAGCTTCAAGTATTGACTGTCAGACTTCCTGGGTTTAACATCATTGAGCTTAAAAATGGGAGCCCTACACCTGGATGTAACATTGTCTTTCATATATAAAAAATTAAATCAAGTTGGGTACTTGATCTTGATTACTTTAATGGGAATAAAAATGATATACAGCAAAATTAAAAGAGTCTAAACCAGTCAAGAAGTAAGGCAATCACTCCCACAAAGAATGTTATAATTTAGCCTTCAGTAAATATAATATAAACTGAAATCTAAAAATTTAACCCAGAATAAGGACCTTCAAATTACTGATTGATGGAGGAAATTTAGCTTGAAAGATATCAAAACTTGGGGATTTTTCACAACTTTTAATCCCTAGTAAGGACTTTTTTTTCTCGTTGCAATCACTTTTGCAACCTATTCAATTCTAAGTATGAATCTAGTTTGATAATCTCACAGAGGAGATTAGTATGCGCCCATGTCAGGGAGCAGTTGGGCAAGTAAAGTAAGAGGAGCAGGTGGAGGCCCGCGGCCTCAAACGTTTGAAAACGCCCTGGAGAAACTGGCGGAATAGACAAAATTTTTAAAAACTGGCGGTCACTATTTCCCAGAAATCCTCACATGGCAAGCATGATGCAACCAGTGCATCAACACGCCACACTCCCAGCCACTTTTGTTGGTGGAATACGGAGTCTGTGTGTTTCTGGACATCTAACAAACGGCCTTATGGGAAAAATTTTGTGAAGATGTACACACCTTTTTCCTGACAGCAGAGTATGTCACACCTCACTACATGTCACACGGTTGGCTGGACCTAGGTTTCAAAAACAAAGAGGCAGCAGATGAGTCTGCTGCGGTGCATATAGTGGTTGAACTCCCCAAAGGGCAATGGGTTGTCAAAACCAAATGCACCAGATGGACAAAATCAAACCAAAATTTTCCTCACATTTGATTTTTTGCCTACTATGGTAAAACGTGACATTTTGGAACAACACCTGAAAGATGGTCTCGCCATATATGGCGAAAATGAATCTTTCAAACTGCAACACTTCACACTGATGCCACATTTGTGCACTGGCAAAGCCATCGCAGTTCTGACCCTGACTGAGGAGATTTTGAAGGATCTAACCCAGATCCTGCACTCCACTTTTATTGATATTGCAGGGCATACCACCCACCCTTTCTGGGTGACCGTGAACAGCGCGCCCCCCTTCTGCACCCACTGTGACGTGTTCAGCCATAAGGCGCACACATGCCCCACCAAGGAGGGCGTCACATTCCAAGAGCACCCCTCAGTGGCCATGGCCAGCAGAGAGGCGCACTAAAAACCAACTGCAAGCACCAAAGAGGCTTTCCTGTGGGGAGCACAAGGCTGCTACTTGCTGGTAAAGCCTATCTCCCCGCAAGAGTGGAAGAATACCAAGCAGGCCCGCAGAGCTGCGGACAAGGAAGCAGCTAAAGCCACCACCGCTATCCCACACTCCCAACGCCAGGAGGACATTGAAACCTTTGTGGCGGAGGCAACTTGGGAATCCATCAACCAATCATATTGGGAAGCCCATGTCAATTGGGCCACTCAATCTGAGGATCTGATGGGGGACTCAATCTCACCCAATTGTTGCACCCAAGATCCGGTTGAAACTGACTTAGGGGCCCATCCAACTGAAAAAAAATTTCAACCCGCTCAATGGTGCACCAAAACTCATCCGCACCACAGAAAATTTGTCAAACGTTGGGGAAACAAAAAGCAAAGGCTAAAGCCAACGCAACTCTTTCTGCAAAAATCAACAAAAATCCTGATAGCATTGCTGCTAACATCCGTGCTGTTGTGAAGGCCTGTGGGGATCTAGAGGAGGCTAGTGGGACCAGGTGCCCACCCCTCACAACTAAGGTGCAATGGGGGAAAACTTCACTTTAGGGACGTTGAATATCACCAGACTCAAGGCCTCCCCATCCCGGGCTAGGAAACTGAGTTTTTTACAACAAAATTTACCCGTGGATACATGGGCATCCAGGAGTCCCACTGTCCACAAGGTTCTGAGGATGCTTGGAAAACCATGCTCCTCCCATCCCTATCCTTTTGGTCAGAGCACTGTGGGGTGCTAATTCAGAAAAATAAATTTTTCAAATTTTTATTGTCAGAGACCTTCCTCAATGGCTGAGTCCTCATTGTCACCTTCTCGTGGGCTGACGTGGTACACGCTATCATCAACATCTATGCCCCAAACTGTGCATGAGAGCGTCAGGAATTTTTTTCATTGGTCAAATCCCTCCCGCTAGCCCCAGACCCTTTCATAGTCAGTGATATGAACTGCTGGCTAAACACTCTAACGGACTGGTAGCCTTCCTCCTCCCACGCCCCCCAGGGCCACATTGAACTTCATGTTCTAAAGGCCACCCTTGGGTTAATGGATGCGCTGCTGTGGCAAGCCCTGCTGCTCGAGAATATGATGCGCCCCCACGTCCACAATGGCCAATTAAGGTCCATGTCCCACATTGACCTTATCCTTACGCCAGCGAAATTCCAACCCCACATATCCCGCTTTAAAACAAAAAAATGGAATTCTCCAACCATCGACTGGTCTCAATAACCTACCACCTACCTGACACAGCTGCTAAGGCCCCACATTGGTGCAAAATCTGCCCCTCCGAGCTCGCGTCACAAGGATTTTCCATGTGGGTGGAATCAGCAACTTTGGCAAAAGAGTTTGTTGCACCATTTTGAATGGACCCCATTTCCACATGGGCAACTTTAAAGATGATACCATCCGCCACTCTCGCCACCTCTCCTCCAGATGCTCATGAGCCACATCAGCTGTCATTACGCGCGCTCTGGCACAGTTGGCACACCTGGAGTCCAATTTCCCAGCTACAGGATACAGCTCTGCATGGGGCTGGAAGTGGGCGGAGGCAGCCGCCCACCTCAATGCACTCAAAAGGCAACACAAACATCAGGTTTGTGTTCAGTACAGGCCAAACGCATCACAAAAGGTGACAAGTGCACCGCACATTTTTTTTAAACAATTCGCACCACGCCAGAGCGTGGCCTGCACACAGGTATGAAGATTGGATGATTCCATTGCGGATATGCCAGCCAAAGTGGCAATTGAAACAAAAAAGTATTACTTCGAGTTGTACTGATCCAATCCAATTCAGCTGGCTAAAATGGCGGAATTTTCTTGACTGAGCCCACATCCGCACCATTTTCCAATACCCAGAAATAATGAATTTGATTACTCCGAACAAATTATGGACAGCTATTCATGGTGCACCAAACTAAAAATGCCCAGGCCCAGATGGCATTCCATATGAATTCTACAAAAAGTGCTTCAAATATATATCCCCACTACTGCTGGCCTCACTTAACCAGAGCCTTTTAAATATGCGCCTCCTGCCAGGAGGACAAGAGGCCCTCACCGTCATACTCTTCAAGAAAGGGGACAAGCTAGACTTAGCCAACTGGCGCCCCATATCTTATACTAACTCGGATACAAAAATTTTAACAAAAATCATGGCTAACCATTTAGGGATTGTAGCATTTGCCACCATCTCCCCAGAACAATTTGGTTTCATACCCAGAAGGTCGATTTGGGACAACGTGCACTCTATGGCTAATGTATGTCAGTCCACAGCCTCTGGGGCACTTGTATTCTTGGACCAACAGAAGGCCTATGATAGAGTAAACTGGGAATACCTCAGGGCCTGCCTCCATAAATTCCGCTTACCCCCTCGCTTCATCAAATGGGTGATGCTGCTCACGGAATCTGTAACAATGGCAGTGCGTGGCCCTGGCTTCCTACCGGAAGTAGTCCTCCCTCAAAGGGGCTTGCGACAAGGGATCCCCTTAGCCCACTCTTATACAACTTCAGCCTTGACCCACTACTTCGAAACATGAATGCCCAACTCAATGGGGTCCATGTACCAGGCCAAGCCCCAGTCAAGATGATGGCGTTTGCAGATGACTGTGTGGTTGGGGTGTCTAATAATAAAGATGCACGCGCACATGAAGCCCTCATCCAGGAGTATTCCCGGGTAAGTAACGCTGCACTGAATACCTCCTAAAACTGAAATCATCCTCCTTGGTCAGTATCATAACTACTGGGCCCCTGCAACCAGAGCCCAGCCCGGCCCATCTGCTCGCACACACGCTCGCCCTCCCAGCTCACCCCACACCGCCCCACTGGTGCTCCCCTTCGTGCCACGCCCTACCATAGGGCCAGTCCGCCATCTGGGCATGTGGGTGGAGGCAGGCAGATACGCATCAGCAGTAATGGAGAGTCATATTATAGACAACGTGACGAAGCGCATCGCCTCCCTCAGAGCCCACCCTACTTCCCTTACTGGCAGGGTTGTTTTGGCCAACTCTATGCTCCTCTCCAAAGTCTGGTTTGGAGCCCATGCCATCCCCTTCTCCCCATGCTTCTTCAAATATTTGCATGCCCTGCTGCAAGGATGGCTATGGTCAGGTCGCCCTCCACCAGTACGGCTTGAGGTCATGTTTGGCCCTCATCAACAAGGTGGCATGGGCCTGCTTGACTCAAAAGCCATACTGCCAAGATCTTGGGTACCTGGATTGCGGCTGTCACTGCCCCTACGCTCCCCTCCCAACACTGGTCCCGCGCGGCCTGCTCCAACTTCTCCTGCGCCTTGGGCCCCAACAATCCATCGACTCCCACTCCCTGATGAACTACCTGGCTTTACACCCATCGGCCACAGGTCCTCATGGTACTAAAACCCACTACAAACGAATCATCCACTCCATGCGGAGCGCAGAGTGGAGAATTTGTATTAGTGGACATACAACCTGAAGAGAGCCGCCCCTCACCCCAGTTCACACAAGAGGTACAGGGGCTACCCATCCATGATGGCGTGATCCCCATACGGCCCCATGTCCTATCCAGGGTGGACTACCTGGACATGATGGACATCTCTTACTCCATTGAGACCCAAAAAACTATCTGGAAATACGCACACCATCCTCTGTTGCAGCCTCAATTCCATTCCCATGTGTGGCGCTGCCTGAGGCGGGTGTACCATACAGCTGAGCGCTCTAACACTTTACACTCATCCTGCGTCATGTGTGGCCAGTATGGAACGCTGTTCCACCGCCTGGAGAAGTGTCCTATCTCTAAAGTGATATGGCGCGAAGTCCAACGTCTGCTTGGCCAGGATCATACACATCCCTTCAGTCTGTCAAAAGATATGTTTGCTTTATCAATGGCCTCTCCCCTTCCACCCTCCCTCCATGCTCTGGTGGTTGCAATAGCCATGTGGACTATCCACACGATTGTCTTGGACGCCATCGCAGGCTCCACTCCCACCCTCCCAGAAGCTGTCCACAGATTCCAGTCTCATTTGGTGGACCACTTTCAGGTGTGGATGTTTAGATACCTCCCACCACATCGCCGCCAGCTGGTCTCCTCCTGGTTCCCATTTTGGTTCATCAAATCAGTCCCTTTCCTCCACATGTGTTCTATTGTGTCTACGGCCAATTCACACGTTCCCTCCCCCTCCCCATAAGTGGCGTTCCTGCTCGCAACAAAAGATGGCATCGTTTCTCTGGGGTGCCTTCCATGTTACTAAGTTTTGTCTCATTCAGGTTGACATTCGGAAGTGTCTGTCCCCTGGTCAGCCTTCCTCAAAATAAATTATAAAATTTAATCCCTAGTAAGTTTTTACTAGTTGGTAGGTTTCTAAAGAAATATCTAAATGGTATTTAAAGTTTAAGCTAGCATCTATTGATATTAGCAAATACATATTTATTCTTCAGTAATTCTTCCTAGGCACTAACAGAAAACCCTTATATTTTACTTTGTTGTTTTGGTTAAATTCTATGATTTATATCTCTACATATATGTTGAGATTCAGGCAGTTGGTAAGTTCACTATTGCGTTTTGATAATAAATTACAGCAATAAACTTGCATTTCTCTCTCTTGATTCTCTCACTTTTGGTCAAATTATAGTTTAAAATTTAGTAAAAACAGCTCCACTCATAGTCGCCCTATCTAAGTTTTTTTGTTGATGCATTTGATGCCTGCTGCCCCCACGTGGGGCAAAGGTGCATAACCTACTAGTGTTTTTCATCAATTGCCAAAATATGCTCAGGCTGGATTGGCTAGCCCTCCAAACTCTTCAGCGCGCTATGTCCCACCTAAGAACTTAGCCTTACATCTCACCCAAACCCAGGCGGTGCTACTTGCCCCTTGTGTTCCCCTGGAGCAACATGCAATTTGGCCTTTGGTTTGAATATGACAAGTTGTTCCCCTATTCAGACAAAGCAATTATAGAATTAGACCAGGCTGTCAAGCAGCCTGTAGGCTTCATTGACTTCTGCCCTTTCAAAAGGTATTTTGATCTTGATTTCTCAAGTGAAGCTGATGCTGCAGTATTCAGCGACCATCCCCCTGGTGTTCCAGGACACCCCATTCCCAACTTTTATACCCAGTTGCTCATTGATACAACTATTGTGGTTCAGTTTACAGGCCTCCCTACCTACCTACCACATAAAATTTTAGCCAAATAAATTATCTCTGGATTATCAGAATATGGTTCTGATCCCATGGTACAATTTGTGTTTCCCAATGGAGCCACTCGCCTTACAGGCCCCCGCGCCTTTATGACTATTTTTCCAGTACCAACAAAAATAGCCCTCTAAATCCCCCCTCGCACCATTATCCCCTCTGCCACAGACCATCCTTTTTGGGCTCAAGTGGATGGAGGGCGCACCATTTGCCCTACCTGTTTTGAACTGGACCATTCAAAATGGCTCTGCCCCTCCAGTTCACGAGCCATGGCATCCACACCTAAGTCTATGCCAATGACCTTATATCTGATCCAATAACATTTTTAATGGGGCACTATCCTTCCCGCCTCCCCCCAAAGTGGTAGCCACAGCAACCACTGAATCAACAAACCAAAAAATTACCTCAACAAACAATTTCTCCTGAACCCACCAATCAGTAGCCAGAAGGACTAAAGTAAGTTCTAAACCATCCTCCCAGCCAAATGCAACAGACTACCATATGCAAATAACCCAATTAAATTCAAATAAAATCCATGGGATTATTTGGTTGAGGTTGATAAATCAGGCGAGCTTATCACTGAATCTAAATGGGCTGGGCATCCTCCATTTAAAATGTACCTCAATACTGATTATGTGGCCAAATTCCTAAAGCGTCATTATGCGCCTCATCCTGATGCCACCCCATTAAAAAGTGACCACCAACTAGCTGAAGAGGCATTTGCTCCCCTGAATGTTGCCCAACCTGTAAAGCCATTGCAAAATCAGTTGCAGTACTGGCTACAGTCCTGCCACCTCCTATCCTACTTAGTACAATGCTTCCATAACAGAAAAAAGACCATCTCCAATACTATCAGGGGGCAAATTCAGCAGTATAAAAGTTTCAGCAGTTGCAAAGTTTGCTCAAAGACCTGTATTACATGCGACGACCTTGCAATCATTGCCACCCTACCTAAAGTACGCCTTGAGCTGAAAAAGCACTTTTAGACTATATTTCCACCCTTCTCATTGCACACATTGAGTTTCAAGCACCCATTTGTTATCTTTTTCCTTCCCATGATGCACCCAGCCCCATTACTACTCACTTTGTGCTGCTACATGTCCACAACAGATGAGGAAGAAGAGCTTCCAATTTTCCTTAACCCACCGCCATGGATGGATAGCGGTGTCCACTTCCAACTTGGTCCGTTTGTTTTGTTTGAATTGCAAATCAGTTTGAGTGGATCCATCCATCTTTCTTTGTTTTTATTTTATTTTTATTTTTTTTGTATTTTACTCTTTTGAGAACCAGTAATGTCCTTGCCCTGATTGGATTGGCTCAGTTAAAAAATACAACAATAAAAATGCGGAGAAATATTATTTTTAACTGAAAGGATGATTTTCTCAAGGGTATTTTGTATCAAACTATTATATAAACAAAGAAAAATAAACTTAAAAAATAAGAAGGTTTTATTTAGGTATTTTATTAGTGGTTGGATGGCCTGAAAAGAGAAATTTTACTCATAAGTCAATGCTTAGAAATTGAATTAATTTGAAGCTTGGAATAAATTAGGCATAAATTTGATAATTAGCTTTGAGCCTATTTAGGAAAAATGGGTGTTTGACCTATTGGAGCTCTCAAAGCTTGGCTCGCTTTAATGGAACAGCTGATGGAGGGTTGATAGTAGGTAGGACATGTCTGTGAGGAAAATATTTTACATATTTGAGCCAATCACCTTGAGGGAAAATATTTTCACCTTGTGAGACCCCCTCCAAGGCTATAAAAGGAGGTGTTCACAGCATATATGCTTGAATTAAATTAGAAGTGGGCTGGGGAGGAACTTCCATTGGACACGCCTGATTTTGTCACATAGTGATAAATTTACTTATCTGAACTCCTGATATTTGCCCAAGTATTGATAGAAGTGTTACCCCAAATCAAGGGGTTCCAATTGGAATTGAACAGGGTCTTTTAGTAAAAATTTTAGATATCTACCTTCAAAACACTTTTCTCCCAATATCAGATTTGTAACTTTTCTTTCTGCTCAATCTCACTTTGTTCAATTTTACAAAAAAAATTAATTTTACCACCGCTATCTGGCCACATACATTTTTTTATTAGTGTCCTTGGATATGCCACCTGCTGCTCAAGTGTGGGGAAGCAGTGCTCCATTGCCTTGCATTTTTCACACTACAGGAAAACGCATTTGCATAGACTCAAACAGCTTACCAACCTCTACCAGCCATATTGTACCAACACTGGACTTACCATTCCACCTTAAACGCATCCACCCTTCTCGCCCCCATCCTCTTGCCATCCCTCATTCCAAGATGTAATTTTGCTTATATTTTGAAAACAGATGTTTATTTCAATATGCTGACAAGGCAATTATCAAACTTGCCGCTGTTGAATTTGCACTGGCTGGCTTTATTGATTTCCGCCCACTTAAGTGTTATATCTAATATTGTCTTCCTGATGGAGGAAAATGCAGCAGCTATTTTTTTTCCTTAATCTATAAGTATACTCCTATCCCTACTATCTGTACTCGCCTCCCTTCAGATGACACAATGGTGTCCTTTGCATCCCTCTCTTCCCACTTCCCACCCCAAAATATAAATTATCAGAAGACAGCGGAACTTTTGGCGTATGCAACTCAGCTCAACCTCACCTTCACTGTTCCCTCTGGTACAGAGCGCCTTGCTGCCCCTCACACCACTGCAACAATAATCCCACACCACCCCTCCATAGCCCAACAAATTTCTATGCTCATGTTGCTCCAGCGCCTGAGCACATTTTTACGCTTGTGTGGATAATGGCTGACAAATTTTTCCCCTCTGTTTTGGGTTTAAAATTCCAAAAAAATCATGACCCTGAACAACACCCTTTGATTTGGCACCAGAGCCCTAGGCAGAAGATTCTAAATGGGGCGTTTTGTCGCTCACTCCAACTCAACGTTCTTGTTCAATGGGCCAGAGTGGGAAATTGGCCCCCACCAAATCAACTTCCCACATTAACCCACCCAATAACACCTCCGCCAATCAAAACCAGGCTTAGACCACAATTCACACCCAAGCAGCCCATTTAATTATTACTCACCCCATCTCTTCACTCTCAATTCTTATATACCAA
>JAKSZP010019204.1:0-28591 GCA_022478985.1 Massospora cicadina
ACCCCTTTAAACAAAAAGAGATCCAGGGCCAAGTGGACCCCATGTTGCAGTTGAGCAATTTGGCACATGTGGTAAATGAGCGCTGGATGACGGCTCTCCCCCCAAGGATAACCCATTCCCACCCCTTCCCCCCTCCTCAACCCCAGTAAGTTTAATAGAGGGGGTCTGAAGAGAGATTGCGCTCACCAGAGGACACGGGCAGGCCCCTGGGACCCCCCACTCCCCAGGCAAACTATGTCAAAATTTTGAGGAAATAGCATTTACCAACATTGGAGCTCAGTCTGTAAATTCCAGTCTGGGGGAACTGGCCCAGACTGGCCAGCACTGGAAATCAGGTTGGGGCACAACTCAGATCTTGAACCAGGCACCAAATGACTCAGACCAGTTGCTCTAACTCTGGAATGGACCTCAGAAGTTTGGATAATGCAAATAGCCCAATCAAGAGTTCAGACCAGGTCTTGAACAACTCAGCCCAATGGCCCTGCCTCCCAGGACAAATCTGGAAAGTCCAAATTATGCAAACAGGCTGACTCAGATGATCAGGACCTGGATCAGCACCATTGACTTGGTTTGGTCCCAAAAATGTGAAAACTTTTGCAATTTTTTTCAATTTTTGCCAAGATTTTGAGTTTTTCCACCTCCTCCCTGCCAGCCAACCAAATCCCATTGCCAAACCCCAAACGACCAACCCCATAATACCTCCTCTATATGATTCACCCAGTACTTAAGGCAACTGCCCTGCCCAGGGGCAATTGTCAGTTCATTCTCTTATCTTCCCACGCTTTGTGCTTAATAAAGCTCAAATACCCCAAACAGATTGCCACAGCCTCTGTCCGCTTTACTTTTAACTAAAATTCCACCATTGATCTGGTGAAGCGCACTGTCGCCTAAGTCCTCATAGCAATGTTTGCTGACTGGATCATCTGGTCGCCCAACCCCACCACAAGGCAGCTGATCATAAATGTAATAAACTGACTCACTCAACGACAAACCCACTGCCTTGTTCATTATCATGCATCCATTTAGTGTGAACCCTCCCATCATTTCCACTGCTAAATTTTCCAAAACTGTTCCCCTATTGGAGCAGCATCAGAGCGCTGCCCCACCACTTGCAGACTTGGGGTCCACACCTGGTTTAGCCACTGATGGCTCAGCCCACCTGTGGGGCCTGGAGCACTCTGTTCAGAGGAAGCTCAGTCCCAGCCCCCTTTGCAGGTTACATTCCCCCTCCAATCTCACCTCTGATTGTGAGTCAGCCCCCATGTTGCCCCTCACTGGCATGCGAGCACACTTGTTCAAATCTGAAGGCCAGCAACTGCAAACTCTGGAGGAGACATCATCCTCCCTGCCTCTCCCACCATTGGAGGTTGCCTCTGCAAGACTCGCAGTTGCCCCATTGCAACCATCTGGTTTGCCTTGGGGGCCTTCATATGTTAATGAACTTTTACTTTCCTCATGTCCCCAATAGAACTCCACTTCTACAAGACACTCAGACTGCTGTGCCTATGACATTCTGGGCTCCACTGGGTGCTCAAGCACCCTGACTGGGAGCCCAGTCTAATTCTTATCAGCCAATTCCATGACAGCCTCCACCACAATCATCTGGCATGTTGTGGGAGCTTTTAAAATGTTTTTAAATCAGTATCCCACTTACATCAACTCCAGAACCTCTCCAATTAGGATCATCAGAATAGCTGTGCCCATAGCCTTCTGGGCACTTCACTAGTTTTTGACTCACTCAGACTGAAAGCCCAATCTTCTGATCAGCCAACTCTCTGACAAATAATAAACCTGATCAAAATCTAGCCCCATCAATACCTTTTTTTAGTACTAGATGGTCCCAACCCGAGGGGGGGATTCGTCGATGTACCATCAACACCTTTTACTGTAATATGATGAGATCTGCCCACTTTCATCAACTATTAATCAACTAGGGTAACGGATGGATGACCAAGGTGAGTATAGGTTACACATGATCAGATAAAATCCAATCTATCCAATTTCTTGAAAAAATGCATGGTTAGTTGAGTTTTTTGGTCCGCTGATTTACTTTAGTGGCCAGCTCTCGCCAGCGCCAGGCCACACTTAAACCACATAGCTTATCGCCTTTTGCTTGCTCTGCTGAGGAAGCGCCATAGGCTTAGCGGTGATGGAATCCTGGATGCTTTGAAGCCAGGCCAGCGATCCGGGAGTCGAGAGGTATGGGAAGGCTGCAGGATTGGCTTCGGAAACCAGAGCCAGCACCTCCTGGAGGCTTTTGGCAGCGTCGGGGGCGCCACTCGCGACCAGCCTTTCCAACCAGCGCATCGCCACTTTATCCGCCCCTTTTTTGCCGGAGGCCAGGGCCAACTCGATAACATGCTTGTAGAACAGCCCGGGCAACCCAGCCCGGAGCTTGTAGCTAGGGATTAGGGCCAGGAGGTAGTTGACGGCCTTTGTCATCTCAGAGGGTCCGCCCTCCTTGACGAAAGCCTCCGCCACCGCATCTAGGAGGCTTACAAAGATGTCGGGGTCGAGGGCGCTTTGGTCGGGGTCGGGAGTCGGGGTGAAAGGTAGGTAGTCTTTGACCTTATACAGCAGGTCGTAGAGGACCGCCAACGACGCCTCCTGTTTAGAAAGGTTGCGGAACAGCTGCTGGAAGGTATGCTCGCTGGGGTGGGCCTCGAGCTTGACCATCTTTGACAAAAGGCCGGGGATCCTCCCCGCGGGGATTAGTACATTCAGGATGTAGGCGGTAAAGACAACCGCCTTGCCTCTAGGGTTTAAAAGGGCACCGCTTCGGCAAGAGAACAGAAACCGTTCAAACAGCTTCTCAATCAGTTGGGCCTCGCCCAAGTTGCCAAGGATCTTGAACATTAGGCCATACGTCTGACATTCAACCCTGACCCGCATCTCGACCAGGTACTGGTAGATCCGCAATAGGTCATCCGCCACCACCTTGCCCAGAGTGGGTTGCACCTCTATGACGTTAACCATGGCGTTAAAGATGGCCAAACATGTAGACGGCTCCGGGGGGACATGACGGGTGCGGATCAAAGCATTGAACTGCGAGATAAGTGACGGATAAACACTATCAACCTGCTCCTGGGTTTTAATGCCCCGGATGTAGTTGGCATTGGCTTCGAGTGCAAGTTGGTATAGCGAGGAGACGGGGCCTGAATACTTGGTGAGCTTCATGTGGTCCATAACAGAGTGGACCTGAGCGATGGCCCATTCCGAAGGGATGTCTCCCCGGTTCGTCCCATTTGGGTTGGAGTTGTTTCTAAAGAGGACCGCTCTAAACCCGAACAGGAGGCTGCGATAAGCCCTCCACGTCAGAGGCTCCATGGGCGCATCGCCAAAGATCGCATCATAAAAAGCCATGGCCAGCCTAAAATCATTCTTCTCACACGCGGCCTGGGTGGCAAAGGCCCAAGTTACTTTGTTAACCAGTTGGGGATTGACGTTGCGGAAGGGTTCGGAAAGCTTTGTGTAGTGCATAAAGTTGCTCAAAACGGCCTGGCTGTTGCCGGAATTGATGCACGCGAAAAGAATGGCGTTGAGCAGGGTGGCATCGGGAATCACCCCATTCTTTAAGAGCAGGCCCTGAAGCTGCGAGATTTTTGAGCTGGAGCCTGTTAAGCCAAAGGCTAGGACAATAGGAACGTAGCTCCGGGGTGCCGTTGGATCGGTGGTGGTAAGAAAGTCGAAAAACAGCCGCTTCAGGACGTCGTTAGCTGTAGAGGGACTAGAAGCCATGCGGGGGTAGCAGTGGGCAATGATTAAAAAGCACCTGTCATTGGGAAGGGAGGGGTCCTGTTTGACCAACTCCCATAACGTTAGGATGTCATTGGGCTTAAAATACGGTTTGTTATTCAATAGAGATCGTAAGAGGACGCCATTGGTACCCTTGGGGAGAAGAGAGCAAAGCACCGGGATTACCAAGTCAAGTGGGATCTTGTACCCGAATTCAATCATATCACCGGCCACCCTCCTAAAATCCTCACCAAAGCCAACATCAAGTGAGGATTTCTCAGCCAAAGCCTTTAGAATGCTGACGTAGACCCATTCTTCCAAAGCCGTATGTTCAAAGGCTTCTCGGTATAGGTTCATCACCGTATTGAGATACTCACGTCTCTTGGGACTATTTATCAACACACGGGTTACGAAGCGGTCAATGACGTTTGCATACGCTTCAGCCGAGGGCTTCAAGTGAAGTTGGTCCATTTGGCGAAGTAGGCTCAGCGAGAAGTTGGTGTAAACGGTAGTAGGCACCTGAGTAAGGCTAAAGCAAGAAAGGGTCGCATTGTAGGCCTCCGCGTTGCAGCCAATCTGATCCAGTATGTGGAGGATGCACTTCTCCGCGTACCTTTGATAACACACTTTGGTGAGGGTCAGGATGATTTGCTTGTACTCGGAGCCAAAGTCAGCCCAATGTTTGAATAGAAACGAGTTGACGGCGGTATAGATGATATCCCGGGCCACTTGCATCCAAATCTCTCTCGTTTTGCACTCCGCCAAAAAGAAATTCCGGGTCGCCATTTCCGATAAGCTTCTAACCCTCAATGAACTAAGCTCGGGCGCCTTAGGCCTAAAAAGCTTTGCCGCCACAACCTTAGCCCCCTCCAGAGCATCGGTCGCACTGGTGCTCTCTTTAAGAAAGGTCGCAAATTTATCAATCGCTAGAGGTGTCTTTCCGGCTTCAATGTCGGAATCGATGCTGAAGATCTGCTGCTGTGCCCAGTCGGATAACTCTGGCGCATCTCCTTCGGGGTCCGAGCACCTAATTTACACATTTATTACCTTGATATTATAAATTCTATGTTTTTTTAAAAACGAGTAAGCCCAATGCTTAATCAAAATATGTCAAACCCCATCTAGACGATTCTAGTCCATTTAACAAATAACAAAATGACCTAAAAGTTCGCCTACTCATACACCCAACACAACTTTGGAGGAGTATTTTACTTCCGTTTCTAGAAATACTTTGGCGCAACCGCATAAAATTTAACAAGCCTATTTCCAAGCCCTTGCAGAAACCACTTGGACCCTTCGATCAACCAGTAAAGCCAGCCCATTGACAAAAGCCACTAATGCATTGAGCTAAGCGAAATTACCGAACGGCCAACCGATCAAAGTTAAACCATCATCGACCGAGGGTATTGCTGTAAGAGCAAACCCCGAAAAAACTAATACGGAACGGCGTGGGTTTAAACCAAGGGTACAATTTACCAAAAAGTTAGGGTGCGATCTTAATTGAATTAGGTACAAAACTTAATCCGGCCCTTAAAAATTATAAGCCAGACTCGGCTCGTCTCAAAGGTGATCGGTACCGAGCTTTTTAACCTCGGGTGCTTAAAAAATGTGCACTATGGCATACCAATCTTTGAAGCTTTTTCCAAACGGGGCCTCCTCAGCGGCGCTTTTATCGGCTACCTCACCAGTCAGGTGGTCAGGATAATGGGCGGACTCAGAGTGCAAAAGCGATTTCCCAGTAACGTGAAACGGCGGCGAGTGGAGGTTTAATAGGAGGTAGAAACAAGAGGGATGGCTTTAAGATGCGATTTGACATACCGGTTAAAAATAGGTGGCTTTATCCACTTCAAGAGCTGATATCTCATAACTAAGGAAGTTAGCTAGGTTCAGCTTGCGAATAAATGAAAGCGTGACAACAAAAAACACAAACCCCGTCTTTAAGTGAGCAACCCCTCAAAAAAGTAGTTGGGGAAAGGTGCAATAATTTGCCCTATGGCAGATGGGGCACCACCAACTCGGCAACTTATTTTAAAGAATCAGGTGAATAGAAACAAACTTTCAAGAGGTAATTAGGCGTTAGGATGAGAACAACCATAGCACAAATCTACCACCTATAATTTTTACCTTCTACAAGCGATGAAGGGTTCATATGTTAAACCAATTTCTAAGTTGAAAAAATGATTCAAGTTTTACCTTATGGTAAAAAACTTAAGTGCATGATATATGCCTTATGGCTGAAGGTTGTTAGAAAATTTTTTAATATTTTATCTACTGTTATGATAGGATACTATCATTGTGTTTTGTCATCTAACTTTTAAACAATAATACCTGAGATGGTCAGATTACTTAAGTAATGATTGGATTAGCCTAACTAAACTGTATATGACAGCCGGCAAGTAGCTGGTAGATAGAGTAGATTTTGTTTGATTTACTTCGGACAATTACAAGTCTGATTATGTAATAAGAGTGTTCTGATTCAAGATAAGGATGAAAAAATCTTTGAGAAAAAAAAACCTCCTTTAAAAAAATGGAAGTACCGTTTACCAAATGGTAAAAGCTTAAGAGCATGATAATATCTTTCAGCCGCCAGCTAAATACAATATTATTATGGTTACTGACTTACTGATTGTTTCTTTTACACAAATATTATCATGTTTTCTATATAACTAATATTTACTATATAACAAATATATTTACTATATAACAAATTATTATCGTGTTAATATATTTACTATATAACAAATATTATCATGTTAAACAATGGTGATGTCATATAATGATGATATAACAGCATGATGATGGAAAAGTGTGATAGTAACAGAAAGGTGGAATCATGTCCAGCTAAAAGATATTATCATATCAAAAGCTCTAAAAAGTATGAAATAATTGAGAAATTATGCCTCCTCAATAAAGCCATTTTTGAAGTCAGCGCCATCTTCCAACCTGACAGAATTTTGCTCCCAAATACAATTTATATTGACACTAGCCGTTTACCTGTGCTTCGCTACAGTATCTATAAAATTAGATTTTCAATCTATTAATTTAGATTTTATATTATAGACAAACAAAACCACTCAGCCAAATCTAATTGCTCAATCGAATCAACCAAAAACCACCAACCATTTAGGCAAACCTAACTGAAATTATCAAAACAACCAATAACCAATCACCCCTCAAAACTAAACTGTGTCCTATCGATTCGAACAAAAGCTATCAACCACTCGGCCAAACAAAAAAAACCTATCGAATCAATCAAATAACACCAAACTGCTACCCAAAACATCTCTTTATACTTAAAATCATTGAGTATGTGACATATCTTCCAAACTATTAAATCAACTTCTACTTAACTTGCCAAAAGTATATTATTAATTAGGTGAACCAAATTAGGCAGGTTTTTAAAATTTATAAACCTAACATTCAGATACCCGTGCTTCACTACGGTATTTAGTTTATCAGATGATAAGCTCACATTGTAGCCTATAGGCTGTGCCAGCACTACTCTCGAGCCACTCGAACTAACAGCTTCACTGTTGCCCTCGTGGCTGGTGAGCTGATTATCCTAACTACTTAATCTACTTATACTCTAATACTAAATTTTTGTTGAGTTTCAGGTGAGCAATTTGGTGAATTATTCAATAATATTTGTCAATTCTCACCCACCCGCCCAAATAGATTGAACCCATCAGGCTCGATAATTTCTGGTTCGATCTTATTTGCCAATTCTCACCCACTCATTCAAATAGATTGACCCTATCAGACTCGAAGGTTTCAGATGTCAGTTAGTCAGTCAGTACATCAGTAAATGTGTTTTATTAAGTAGATTGTTCAGTTGACTTAATTAATCTAATGTTTTAGGTATAAGGTTAGCAGTTTTTACTTATAGTTTTTATTATTTAGTTGATTTTATTAGTCAATTAAATGGTAAACTTTTAGATATCTATCTATATTACCTCATTTTATTTATTTGGTTGATTTTATTGGTCAATCTATAGCAAATTTAATGATTGGCATCATCAATAATTCATTTTAGATCTAGTTGGTTTTATTGGTCAACCTATACAAAAACAATCCATGCCCATTGTAATTTAGACTCATCAGTTATAATCTCATACTTGAACATACCCCCAGTCATAGGACATATATCATGTCAAAAAAATTTTAGCCAAAGGTCAGGTTGGCTCATCCAACCCTTTTAAGGTGGCAACTTTAATTTTTTATTTTATTCAAGGTGGGCTGACCTGAGGATGACACTGCACCAATTGAGGAAAAATTGAATGAATGGGAAAGGAGGACAAAATCTGGAAAACCTCTATGCATGGCATATGATAGGCCAAGAACTCCATGGACCGCCTTTGCTATTTGCTATCTCAGTTTGGGGTACTGGTGCACAATGCCAACTGTCAGACATTCTCCTTATCAACTTTTGAAAAATAATGTTGGAGGTAAAAATACCCCCAAATCTGCTACTATGATTGGCCAATTATATGTCTGATCTTCTAACAATACTATGGTTAGTGAGGATATGAGTATCATTGGCTAAAAGACCCTGGCAGATTCTCAGTGGAACCCTACCCGTCAGGAAAACCTGTTTGATAATCAAAATCTGCTTATTAAGGTAAAAACTGATAGTAGGATTGCTCCAACTCCTCAGCTGAATTTGGTGTATCCATCACATGGTTTCCCCTCAGCCACATCCCATTCCATACCAGTTCCACACAGGTTTGTTCTTCCCCAAAGTGAGAAGATTTTACCCACTGGTGATTGGGTGCAATTTATCAAATCATTACCACATGAGTTTGTTTTGCCTCAGAAAATTTTCCCTCATTCTGATAGGCTGAAAACCTATTTTTCCTAATTTGGATGACTAAGCTTTTCAATACTATAGCCCTAAATTCACAAGACCCCAAGAATCAAACTAGTTTAAATAGAAAATACTAGGATTGAATAGGAGATTTCTTTTTGGCTTGCCCCGCTAAAATAAAAGAAAGCATAAAAAACTTTAACAAAGCATTTATTATTACTTTTATTTTAAAGGTAAGTTTTATATATTTTAAGAAATATTTGTGGCATCTGTCGGTGGATCCCACACCAACACAGTCATAGTTGTCCCCTACCCAAAGTTCCTCTACCAGAATTAAACTTGGGGAGGCAGCAAGGTGGCAACTTTAAACTTTACAAAAACTGAGGTTCATACATGTTGTTGGACAATTACAAGCCTGATTTTGTGAGAAGAGTGTTTGAGGGTAAGTACAGCGGATATCCCACAAAAAAACCCTGGTCAATTCTTGGTAGAATTCCTCAAATTAGGATAATACTATTACTTACTCTCCTCAGCCAAAATGCTCGATTATTGGTAGTTGGGTTGTGCTGACCCTGTGGTAAAATCAGGGAAGTTATTCTGAGTTACTATCATCCAGTTAGTTAAAATATATTAAATCTTTTTTCCCACGGGTTTGTCTTGCCTGCCATTGACCCACCATCTGCCCTTGCTTGAAGCGAGGCAAATATTGAGAGATCTGATAGGTTGAAAGTGAAACTTTCCTAATCAGGCTTAAAGTTAATAATGAATTTTATGCTCATCTTTCTTTAGGCCTCAAGTTACTTTAAATACCAAGAAGTGAGTTTGTAATAAGGTTTGCTCCTTGACCCCCTCGCCGCCATTAATAAAAACTCCTAAAATTCCAAGCTTTATTATAATTTATAAGTGTTATTAATTTAAATTAGAGGTAAAAACCCCCTAATATTTATTTTGGCAGATGATAATACTTCTTCTGCATTATTGATGAAATCAAGGGGCTAATTAGCACCAGTGAGCATATACCCTGCCCTGATTCCAACACATGCCAACTCAACTTCCCAATCCATCCCTAATAGTGGATCAGTAAACATTCCAAAATAAAGTTTGGATGAAATAAAGCTTTTAGCAAGCACTTTTAAACCAACTCAACTTGAGGATCAGTAATAACTATAGGGTAACTTTTATCCAGGATCATAGTTTAAGTGGTTACCAACCCATGCAAGTTTACTTTTAACAAGATTTGGTAGTTTATATTTAATATCAACCTTACCCATGCTTTGCTATGGGTTTTAGGAATATGCTGTTATGCAAGTTAACAATTCATCAATATTTGATGTGTCAGACATTTGCCCTCTCAGCTGCAAATGAAGAATGTTTTGGGTTAAAAGCAGCTAGCAAGGGAAAACGTCAGCCATTTGCATGTTTCCAATACTAAATTTAGTTGTTTGGCTGATACTACTAATGATATCAGCAAAAAGACCCTGGCCAATTCTCAGTGGAACCCCAAGAATTGGGGCTGTGGGATCCACCAATGGATGCCAAAAATAATTTATTAGGGTGAGATATTTTACTTTATAATAAAAGTATAAATAACGCTTGATAAAGTTTTTTATGTTTTTTATTGTTTAGGCAGGGCAAAACCAGGAAAGGTCCCTTTGTTGATACTAGCTTTTCCTATTTAGAATAGTTTGAATTTTGAGACCATTGATATTTGAGGCAAAAAAATGTAAAGCTCAGTTAACTAAATTAGGTAATATAGGCTTTTGGCCTATCAGATCAAAGATAAAATTTTTGAGGCAAAACTGACCCATGCGGTAATGATTTGATGAATTGTATCCAATCATTAGCGAGTAAAATCTTTTCACCTTGGCAGTGGTCAGACTCAGATGGTAATGATTGAGTAATTTGGCGGTGGTTGGACCCAGATGGTAATGATTGTCTAATTTTTACCCTATCATTATCAAGTAAAATCTTTGCACCTTGGCGGTGGTTAGACTCAGATGGTAATGATTGGTTAACTCACACCCAATCATTGATGGGTAAAATCTTCTCGCCTTGTGGAGGTTCAGATCCATGCAATATTGAACTCCTTGAATTTGGCCAAGAAGTTGGAGTAATCCTATTGTTAGTATTTACTTTTTTAAGCTGATTCTTGTGATAAATTGTATTTTTCTGTTGGTTAGGATTCCACCAAGAATCTGCTAAGGTCTTTTCGCTGTGGGTATTCATACCATTGATATCCACAATATTATTAGAAGATTGGGCAGGTGATGGGCCAATCATGATAGCAGATTCAGGAGCACTAATACCTCCAACATTCTTTTTCTTACATCAAAAAGGAGAATGTCCAATATTGCCCCCCTCAAGAATGTTGGTAGAGGTGTTGCAGTTATGATAGTGTGGTACCTTTTCATCCACTTGAGAGGTAGGAAGGGGTGTGTGGAGCTTATTGGCAGCCTGCCCTTTTTTTGTCGCTGTTTTTGTGAGGTTGGTGTACATGCAGGAGTAATCCTTCTTGCTGGGTTTGGTATTAGCTAGAACTAAGGGAACTTCATAATTGAGCAATGACAAGAACCCTTGCTTAATATTGATAATGCTGTCATATTCAAATATGAACTGAGTACCTATAAGCATATCATAAGTGTTGTTATCCAAAGCCACTGAGGGGGCTGATAAGATAAGCTTCCCAATATGAATGGGAAGGGACGAGTAAGCACCCAGCGCGCGGGTGTTATTAGGACTGGCAGTTCCAAAGTCTTGGTTGTACTCCAAGTCAGGTGCAAGTTTGATATTTTTCATCAACTTGGAAGAGATTACGTTTACTGGGGAGCCTGTATCTAGGATGGCCATCACCCAAACTTTTGGATGACCACTTCGACCTTCATGAGTATCCACCTGAAAGTGGGTGATAGTGCTAAGACCTCCCTAAGATGAAAATTGGAGGTTAATTGGCATGCGGTCTTGGGGTAATTTTTCTTGATGGACTTCATAGTGGCTATGCTGGATAGGGCGTATAAGATGAGACACCACCTCATCTGCATCGTTAGCAGTATCAATAATAATTGGTTCCCCCAGAACTTGGCTGAGATACGTTTCTTCAGGTATAGTGGCTTCATCCACTCCTCCAGCATTTAAGCAATTGGGAACTTCCACTTCAGCAGGTGCTCCTACAATGTAATAGCTGACCTCATCCGTATCCCCCTCAGAGTCATCCCCTGGGGTATTTGTAACACAAGGTAATGGCATAAGTTGGTTAAGTGAGTCAGGCACATGAGATTTGTCAGCAATAGGTGTGCCTTTCCCTACACTGACATTTCTTTTCCCTGCTCCTGTTCCTCGGCATTGGCTTTCTTTTTCCAGCACATAACCTCCTTATGTCCAAACTTGTCGCAGTATTCGCATCAAGGGCGTTCAGGACGTTTTGTTTTGGGGCTTTGTTCTTTAGGGCCCATTATCTGAAGGGGCTCCTTCTTGTCCTCAATAGCTAGGGCTCGAGGCTTAAGCTTTGAATCCTCAATGGTTAAAACGCGAGGACGAGATGCTGCTCCACATGAAATTTCAGGCTTGTGGAAATCAGCGACATCTATTAACGCCTCCTTGATGTCTTGGATGGTATGGAAATAGCGTTTAACGGAGGTGATGTGCATTGCTAGTGATGAGTAGGAAGCCACTCCAGTCAAAGCGGCGGCTATAGCATCATCCAAAGTCAACATTTTTGAGGTTAACAGCGTCTGTGCCTCCATATAGAATCGCTCCACAAAAGTGGCCACTGACTCTCCTTTTCGAATACTCATACACATGAAGGCTTGCTTTTTCATGCTTAAAGCTTGTTTGGAGCTGAACGTGTTTATGAGGGCCTCTTTAACCTCAGACCAGGTGCTAAGAGCGTCCATATGTGGGACCATTACCTCTTGTGCCATGCGGCCCAAACAGGATAGGATATGTTTGGCCTTCTGACAATCAGTTGCCCCTTCCATAGCTGCTTCATAGAAGTATAAAAACGAAGCAATGCTACCCTCACCAGGGATAAACTTATCTTTGAACGTTGGTTTGAATGAACTAGATTAACCCCCAGTCAGGGTATGAATAGCTGGAGCTTCTGTTATTGGGGTTTCAGAGCGGTAGCTCAACTGATCAAAGGTCAGTGAAAGGCGATCAAACTGATCTTGTATGGCTTCAAGCTGGGTTTCCATTTTAGAGAGGGCTTCTAGAGGCCCAGATTCGCATAGTCTTAGTTGAGCTTCGATCCCTGATTTATGAGTTTCAAAGTCTTCCACTCTGTTTTCTATTGCAGAGACTTTAAAAAAAAGTTGTGACACCATTGAGCTTAGGCTTAATTGAGCAGTTTCCACGGCTTTCACGCGATTCTTAAGCTCTTCTTTCATTTGTTGACATCCTTTATCATCACGAGAATGGGAGCTGGGGCCTTGTACCCCCTCCTTAATCTGTTCATACTTTTGCTCAACCTGCGTTAGTCGGCTGTATAATTCTTTCAACAGCACAGGGCTTTCCAGCGAAGTTTTTATTCCTTTTGCTTTGATTTTGCATTCAGTCAGGCGACGTGCCAAATATTTGGTATTTTCAAATGAAGCTTTGAGAGCTAGCTCCTTTTCTAGCTGAACAACCTTGGCCATGAGGGTGGTGGTGGTGCTAGATGGTTCAAGCAACAGATGACGTTCAAGCTCATCAACATGCAAAAAGGCCTGAATTAACTGCCGCTCCACCACAGCCACACGCTGTTCATACTTCTCTTGAAGGACGGAGTTGAGGGCTGAAAGGTCACAATGCGTTTGCTCATTTTGCTTTTCAAGCTCTTTAGCAAACTCCTCCAACAACAAGTGGGTGCTAGTGGAGGATGCGTTCAGTTCATCCTGGAATATCTTCATGGCCTCCTCGACATACTTTACAATACCAGTGTCCATAGTAGTAAGTTGGTCATGCAGCTGTATGATGAAGTTGCGATTAGCTTCCACACCAGATTTAACTGCCCCAAGATGTTTGGAGGTCAGTTGATACAACTTATCATAGGCTGAATTCAGAGCTGCATGGGTCTCTAGGTGTCGATGAAGCTCTTAATGATGGCCAGCTAAGAGATGCATCATATGGACCAAGGTAGGGTGAGCAAACTTGCGTACATAGGTGGTCAAATTTTTAAGTTGACCATAAGTCTCTGGGAGGACATTAGTCTCATAGAAAAACAAGTGGCGTTCCTCTACCAATGACGCTTGTTCACGAGATGCAATGTCGCCAGGGTTAAGGATACCATGAGTAAGGTATCTTACAGCTTCAGTGGCTGGCCAAGTGATGCGATGAGACTCAGGTATCAATATGGGCTCAATTTTTCTTTTTTAAACATTAAAGCAGTAGAGCTATCCATTTGATCATCTTCTTCAGTCCCTTCCTCATTCTGCACCCAACAGGTGACACTATCCATTTTTTGTTAATACTTATTGAAGTATTCAGGTGGCTCAACCCCTGTAGTGAGCACCAATTTGTAGGATCCACCAATGGATGCCAAAAATAATTTATTAGGGTGAGATATTTTACTTTATAATAAGAGTATAAATAACGCTTGATAAAGTTTTTATGTTTTTTATTGTTTAGGCAGGGCAAAACCAAGAAAGGTCCTTTTCTTGATACTAGTTTTTCCTATTTAAACTAGTTCAGATTTTGCGACCATTGATATTTGAGGCAAAAGAATGTAAAGCTCAGTTAACTAAATTAGGTAATATAGGCTTTTGGCCTATCAGATCAAAGATAAAATTTTTGAGGCAAAACTGACCTGTGCGGTAACAATTTGATGAATTGTATCCAATCATTAGCAAGTAAAATCTTTTCACCTCAGCGGTGGTCAGACTCAGATGGTAATGATTGGGTAATTTGGCAGTGGTTGGACCCAGATGGTAATGATTGGGTAATTTGGCAGTGGTTGGACCCAGATGGTAATGATTGGCTAATTTTTACCCTATCATTATCAAGTAAAATCTTTGCACCTTAGTGGTGGTTAGACTTGGATGGTAATGATCGGTTAACTTGCACCCAATCATTGATGGGTAAAATCTTCTCACCTCGCAGAGGTTCAGATCTGTGCAATATCGAACTCTCAAATTTGGCCAAGAAGTTGGAGTAATCCTATTATTAGTATTTACTTTTTTAAGCCGATTTTTGTGATAAATTATATTTTTCTGTTGGTTAGGATTCCACTGAGAATCTGCTAAGGTCTTTTTGCTGTGGGTACTCATAGCGTTGATATCCACAATATTATTAGAAGATCAGGCAGGTGATGGGCCAATCATAATAGCAGATTTGGGAGCAGTAATACCTCCAACATTCTTTTTCTTACATCAAAAAGGAGAATGTCCAACAGGGGTAATACATTTACAAATAGCACACAAGCAAATAACTCAAAAATGTAAGTCAGATTCCTCCGACTTTGGGGCATAACCAGGGGCATTCATCCAATGGTTCCTCCCCTGCCACCTCTGGTTTGGTTACAACACCTAAGCGGGGACCACCCTCTTTTATAGGCTTGGCAGAGGTCCCCTTAAGGTGAAGGTATCTACTTAGTGGTGATTTGGTGAAATACATTAAGACAATACCAAATGGGTATATTCTGCCCCCAAAACCTCATTTCATCTGTCATTCACCCAAAAGTTTCTCAAAATTCATGAGATGATAAGGTAGTGTACCATATTTCATAACTTAGAATGTGGTTCAGCTATTCTGCATGCTACTCTGAAACCTTTCTCTAAATACTTACCATAGTTTAAATACTGAACATTGGTATCAAGTTAAACACTTTCTTTTATCTAACCTGCACCCCCTCAAATAAAAAACTTAAAAAAATGCTCAAATTTTACTTCCATTAAAAGAGTAATCTTTTTAGTTTTTTAAATATTATTGTGGATATCCCACCACATTCAGCACTTGTGAGCCAGAACCCTTACTGGATCCCACAAGATTGGTGCTCACTACAGGGGACACCCTGTATAACTCAAGTATACTGATCAACAAAATGAAAGGCGTACCAGATGGAAGTGTTACTAGCTGGGTAAAAATGGCGATGGGGCAGAGGATGATTGTATGGATAGCCCCTCAACCTGGGGAGAAACAACATATGGCTATAGTGGAGTGGCAACTAGCTCAAGCTCTGTCACAAGTTAAGGAGCTTGAGCGCTGTCTATTGCACAAATCTTCTAGGGACACCTCAGGTTTAGAAGCTAAGGTTGCTCATCTGGAAAAAGAGCTATCCCTTAAAGCTTCCCTTGAAAATTCAAAATATTTATCTCACCGGATTAGCAAATGTGAGAAAGAAGCTCAAGGGGTTAAAACCTTGCTTGAAGGGCTCACTCTGTTAAAAGATGTGCAGGGTCATTTGACACAAGTTGAGCGTAGCTATGAACAGCTTAAAGGGGACATACAGTTACAAAGCTTTCATCCATATGATGATAAATGTTGTAAGCAGATGAAAGAGGAGCTTAAAACCCGTGTGGGGGTGGTAGAAGTTGATCACCAAAACCTGAGCTCCCTTGTGTCACAACTTCGTTTTAAAGTTCAGGCATTAAAGAGTCATGTGAAAGAACTAGAAGCTCAAAAATGGGGGTGGAAGCTTGATTGGCTCTATGTGAATCCACTCCTCAGAAGTTCCAAAAGTCCATCACTGCTATGAAAACCTGGCTTCAAGCTATTCAAGACCAGCTTGATCGCCTATCTCGCTCTTTTGATCAGTTGGACCTTCACTCAGAAACCACAGAGACTGATGCCCCTGCAGTTCATACCCTCTCTGGTGGTGACCAAGGTGTATTAAAATCTACTTTTAAGGACAAGTTCATCCCTGGTGATGGCAGCATCGCTTCATTTTATATATTTATGAAGTCGCTATGGAAGGAGCAACAGATCACCAGAAGGTCAAACATCCTCTCTTGTTTGAGTTGCATGGCCCAAGAGGTGATGGTTCCACATAAGGATGCTATTGGCATCTGAACCGAGGTTAAGGAGGCCCTCATCAATGAGTTTGGTTCAAAACAAAGCTTAAGCATGAAGAAGCAAGCATTCATGAGCATTATTATAAGAAGAAGAGAGTCAGTGGTTGCCTTTGTAGAACAGTTCTATATTGAAGCACAGACTTTGCTAACCTCTAAAATGTTGACCTTGGATGACGCTGTTGCTGATATATTATCTGGGTTGGCATCTCACCACCCTTTGGTGATGCATATCACTTCTGTTAAACGCTATTTCCACAATGTCAATGATATAAAAGAGACTCTACTAGATGTCACTGACTTCCATGAGCTTGAAGTACCTTGTGGAGTAGTATCCTGACATCGTGTTCTGGCCATAGAAAATCAAAAGCCCAGGTCTCAGGACCTGGCCATTGAAAGAAAAAAGAAGACCCTACAAATTATGGACCCTGAGTGTCAGGGTAAAGCCTGACATTAGAGGAATTCCTGAGAGTTCAGATAAAATTCTTCATATCAAAAGGATTTGTGCTAAAGTTAGATCGATTATTTGCATATCAAATCATGATTGCAATGAGTTTTGTTCATTTAATCGCTTAAATTACCCTAATTTCAATGATATTGAGTCAATTGATCGCACAAAAACGAATTTACAATGAGACTGAGACGATTCCCACTGCTTTCAAAATCACATGCAAGGCGTAATCCCATAAGCTCAAAAGAATTATAGTGCTCCATTCAAATAATAAATTAACCTTAAAAAGTCCAGGAAGTTGGATGGGATATAAAACTAGACTATTCAGATGGTTAGTATTTGCGGTCAATATAATATTATTATATGCTAAACCCTTTAAGTACATATTTTCATTATAACAGTTCCATATACCGTATAGTAAACAAGCTATACAGTCTAACCAATTATTCCATAAAACCTATAACCATGTGTGCAGGAACACCTATACCTGAAAAATACATTTTCCATTATTTCCACGTCAAAAAATAGCTGGTGTACTGGCTTTAACAGGAATGGGAGTGGTTGAAGCAATCCTCTCTTCTTTAGGGCTAAATCGTACAATTGCCCTTGCCATTCTCTATATGGTATGCACTGCCCCTTTGTTATACTGGACCTTTAGCTGAGGGTTAGCAGGTTCACGGCTTGCTACCACAAACTGGGATAAAGTAGTACCAGTACCTGACACTGAGGAGCCAAAACCAAAAGCCAAGTGGCCTGAACACCCTTGGTGTACATACTGCAACAAGTTTGGATACCAAGAGGCTGTGTGCTGTAAAAAGAAAGTTGACACTGAGGAGCAGGAGCAGGGGAAAAGATATGTCAGTGTAGGGATAGGCACCCCTATTGCTGACAAATCTCATGTGCCTGCCTTATTTTCTCAAATTATGCCAATACCACTTATTAAAAATACCCAGGGGATGAATCTGAGAGGGGTTATGAAGATGTTTGTTACTATGTATTAGGAGTACATGCTGAAGTGGAGGTCCCTGATCGTTTAAACGCTGGAGGAATGGATACAACCACCATACCTGAGAATACATACCTCAGCCAAGTTTTAGGGAGACCTGTGGTTATTGATACCACAAGCGATGCAGATCAGCTCCTGCCTTGTTTAATTTGCCCTCTCCAGCGAGGTTATACCATGAAGTCTATCTTGGAAAGTTACCCCAATAAATCTCACAAACTAAACTCTACCTTACATCTAAAAGAGGTCTTAGCTCTGGCTCCTAACTTTGAGGATACCCTCACTAAAGTGGAATTGGTTATTCAAAAAGTCAGGGTGATGGCTATACTAGACACTGGCTCCCCACTAAATGTAATCTACTCCAAGTTGATAAAAAAGATTAAGTTGGCGCCTGACTTGGAGTACAACAAAGAGTTTGGAACTGCAGGCCCAAACAACACCCAGGCCATTGGGGCTTACTCTTCCCTTCCCATTCACATTGGGAAATTAATTTTATCAGCACCCGCAGTGGCGTTAGATAACAACCCCTATGATTTGCTCATAGGCTTGCAATTTATGATCAAATATGAGGTAATCATCAATATGAAGCAAGGTTTTCTTTCATTACTCAATTATGAAGTTACTTTGGTTTTATCCAATAAAGATCCCAGCAAGAACAAATACTCTTATCTTGTTGAGTACCCATTTTCTGCTTTACCTTTTGTAAAAATTTACTCTTGGTTAATTATTGGCTGGCAACCCAGTAACCTTTTTAATGCACAGGTTCAGTTTCCTCATGCACTTCGTCATGTTGTATAGAATGTATTATTAATCAATAATAGTATGGAGACTATTATCTGTAGTTGAGATTGAACTATATTTCGGCCTAACGCTTGGCCAGTATTTCCAATTAGTTACTCTTGAAGTCATACTTGTAGGGATTCGTTCCCTGTACTCTTGTCCACCCAATCTTTGCTAAGATACCCTGGTGACAGTCTCTCTCAGCCCAACACAGTCATCAGCTATCCCTGATTGTGGTTCTTTCATCTCTAGATCCCTGCTTAGATCAATACTCTTATCTCCGAGAGTCTTCCAATTATTGCCTTCTGCAATTATATCCTTGAGATAGAACAACACTATAGAAGTTGATAGTCCAACTATACACCGAATTGATGATATTACTACTGTAAACACTGTTCTCGCCAATAATGTTCCTGTATATAATGCTTTTATTATAGTAAATCCTATGGAATTATATAGTGAGGGATTCAGATGTCTAACCCTTCAGTTGACACCTCTTCAATGAAATGGCAGCCGTTGCCATTGAATCACTTATTCTCATCTTGGCAACGATGGTCTTCTCCATCCTGGCTAGGACTCCGTCATTGGACATCCTCAAGACCTCAAAATGGAAAGAGTTGGAAAATGTGTCCCTAATGTTTTCCTCTCAATCCAAGCAAACCAACCATATTTGGCTAGCGACCTGCTTAGGTAATGGAACTTATACCCATTATGGCAGGTCACTCACCAACTGATTGATTTGCTAGTTACAGGCAGCATCACTCGCCTCACAACTTGCTATTCATTCCCAATCAGTTGGTGATGAAACCCAACTGATACCAATTGGTACAACTGATAGTTAATCACTACCAGATGCCCCTATTTCATCAACAACTCCACCCGATGAGATCTTAGGTATTCATCCGGATCAATCCCCAACAGATATGGCCAGGCGAATATCCCCAAATCCCCCAAATGCAGTTTCTCCAAAACTCGGGCAAACAATTTCCAATTCACTTCACCTTAGGAAATTTTCCTCTAGCAATACCAGGTAATCTAGCAGGCTGGGAATATGGGCAAAAATCTTAACACATCCCCCTCTTTCCTAGATTTCCAGTGAGAAAAGGACTGGGGCATGAGAATACCACTACAGACACTTGGTTGAATACTTCATTGGTTCAATCAGAGTACACTCATCAATACTCAATGCTGCTTGGGATGACCTTCGGCATACAGCATTCTTCCTCTTCCTCCTCACTACCACCTTCTCAGAGCGCGGTCCCCACAACCTTCTGTCATGCCAGGATGATCGATTTACTCATGTTGATATTAGTACCAGGATCCAGTTTTCCCCCCATCAGGGTATATGACCCGCTGTCAAATTCAGGATTCTTGGTCCAGCAGCCTTGATTTCCTGATTTTCTTCTCATCCTAGACAGGAGACCACTGCCGTTGATGTTCATTTTATGGCTTAATTAAGTGTACTTATTTCTTATTCACCCTTGTTATTTCTTTCATAACCTCCTGGCATAAGACACTCCTAATTCTTCCCTTGAAGATCTTATCTTATTAATTTTGAGATTAATTTATCCAAAGTTGGAGCTTAATGGATTATAGAGTGCATAATGTCAACTTCTATATAAGTCTGACATCCCCTCTCTTGTCCAGATCATGCTAAAATTCGAGGCTTGCTACCAGCAGCTCCTCAATAGTTTGTCTGATCCAGACCTCTGTCTCTTCCAACAGATGAGTCAGGATGCTTGACGGAACCTTTTTTATGGTCCTGCCAGACTCATACGCTTAGTCTGATGCAAGCAGCTAGTCCTTCTGTCGAGTTACCAGTGTCATGGAAGTGGATGATAAGAATTAGACTGGGCTCCCAGTCAGGGTGTATGAGAACCCAGTGGAGAGCCCAGAATGCCAAGGGCACAGCGGTCCATGTGACTAGAATAAGGGGAGATTTATCGGTGACATGAGGAAAGTAAATGTTTATGAATGTACTGAAGGCCCCAAGGCAAACCAGATGGTTGTAATGGGGGCAACTTCAAGTCTTGCGAGAGAGAGAGAGAGAGAGAGAGAGAGAGAGAGAGAGAGAGAGAGAGAGAGAGAGGGAGAGAGAGACCCCAGAGAGAGAGCGGGAGAGGTGGGGAGGAGAGAGAGACGACTCCTCCAGGGTTCATGGTTGCTGGCCTTTGGATTTGAGTAGGTGAGTCTGTGTGCCAGGGAGGGGCGGCACAGGGTCCACCGCGTGGGCAGGGGTGCTGTCAGAGGGGAAAATGGGCCTGCGACGCTCTAGGGCTGAGCCCCCTTGGGCGGGGTGCTCCTGATCCCTCAGGTGGGTGGGATTAGCGGTGTACAATCCAGGTGTGGGGATGAACTTTTGGCCATCGCGGCGGGGGCACCCAGAGGCTGCTCCAATAGGGGAGCAGTCTCAGAAATCCCAGCGGTGAAGCGAACAGATGGGTTTGCATCAGACAGGTATGTGAAAATGGACAGAGAATCAACTTTGTCATCGAGAGCAAGGAAGTTTGCAGCAGATATGATCCACCACTGCATGGCAGAGTCAAGCGACCAGATGACCCATTCAGTGATCATTGGGATGATTATTTGGGCAGTAGCACACTTCACTGGATCAATCAGCGGAATTTTATAAAAAAAATAAATGGGCGGAGTCCACGGCAAGGCGTTTGGGGTATTTGGGCCTTATTTTTAGTGCAAAGCGCGGGAAGAATAGAGAATGAACTGACAACTGCCCCTCAGCAGGGAAGTTGCCTTAAGTATTGGGAGAATCGCATAGTGGGGATGCTGAGGGATTGGGTGATTGGGGATTGGCGATGTGATTTGGTTGGTTGATGGGTGGGGGGGTGGAGGGATGCCCAAAATCTTAGCAAAAATCAAAAAAAAACTTTTGCAGATTTTACCAAATTTTTGAGGCCAGACCAGGTTGATGGTACTGATCTAGGCCTTGACCATTTGAGTTAGGCTGTTCACATGGTTTGGATTCCCCAGATTTGTCCCGGGGGGCTGCAGCCTTGGTGATTGGTCATCCGCAACCCAGTCCTAACTCTTGATCTGATTGTTTACGCAATCTGAACTTCCCAGATCTATCCTGGGGGGTAGGGGCAACTGGTCCAAGTCACTTGTAACCTGGTTTGAGACCCGAATTGAGTTCCAATCTGATTCTTGGAACTAGCCAGTCCAGACCAGCTTCACTAGCCTGGAATTTGCAGACTGGGCTCCAATACTAGCACTGGCTATTTCCTCAAAATTTTGGTATGTTTTCCCTGGTGAGTGAGAGGTCCCATGGGCCCGCCCATGGCCCCTGGTCTGCATAATCTCCTGGCAGGTCCCCTCTATCAATCTTACCAGGGTTGAGGAGGGGGAGGGGAGAGATCTGATTATCTTTAGGAGGAAGGGCAGTTACCCAGCGCTCATCAACCACGTGCACCAGGTCACTCAACTGTGACAAGGGGTCCACTTGGGCCTTTGGCCCCCTTTTTGTCTGAAAGGGATGCTGCTCCCTATCCAGTTGTAGGGGCTGGTCCCCAGGACTTACAACCAGAAACAGTAACTAATCCCTTCAAAACCAGGCTGGCCATTATTTTGAACAACTTTCAGCCGACTCTTCCTCTGCAGTTGATTCCAGAGTTGAACTACAAAACTCTCCCGGATTTGGCTCCTTTTGCTGATGCTCTGAACATCATTGTAGATGCTCAGGAGATTATGCCGGTTGCTCTGGATTGTTCATTTCTTGATGGGTCAGACCTGCTCCCTGAGTTCCTCTTCTGACTCAGTTAATTTTACAAACCCGCTGTTCTGTTCTCTGAGCTCTCAATCAGTAACAGTATTCACTTTGAGCTCCCCTATGCTAAACTCCATGCCCAAGTCACTGAGGCTTTGACTTTAGCGCTGAATCCCTCTGACCTTGATAACCTTCAGATTGGGATACTGCCACTTATGCTCTTCACTTTGCTGGCCAAGTTCTTTGAAGTTGGTCCACGAAGCTTCCAGCCTCACCTGAGTTCCACCATTTGTTCAGCTTTAGCTTCTGAGAAGCCCATAGTCGCTACTGCAGGATTCAATCTGCTTTCTGCACAACTATCTCTTCTCCAGCGCTTCCTATTGGTATCTTCCACTGATGGCATTGATAGGGGGCATGATTTGGCAACCCCCGTCAAGCATCCCTTCTTCGTTGCCAGCCCACATGTCTGGTGTCTTTGATGAAGCCTGTTGGCAGGCACGCAGGACTAATCTTCCAGCTCTGGTGCCATATTGGGATTACTTGAGGTTATTTGCTAATTGCCTCTTTTTATACTGTTGCTTTCCTCCCCGCTCTGGATTTTGCAATTGGCTTCCTCTGACATCTGAATTTCCCTTCCCCTAGTCGCTTTTTCTCAGGGCTTGGCATCTGCTCAACAAATGTGGTTTTGTGTAGGTCTCGCCCTTGCTAGCATCCAATCAATATTGATTTAGATGGGCTGTTCATTCTTACTGCAATCCATCCTCCCTCCCCCCAAGAAATGACATAGGCGGAATCATCCCCATATTAAAGACAATTAATAAAAAATAAAAATTATAATATTATATTGGTTTTTTCTCTATGCAGTTTATAATCTTTTATTCCAATATCTTTTATCAATTTTTTATCTTTATTCTTCTTTTTTCCATGGGACTTGACCTTGTTTTGGTTAAGCAGTCCACCTTTTTATTTTTTCCCCCAAACTGGATCCTGGGTACTTAAACCTACCAGTTTTCCATGGTTCAGAGGTCCTTTTTTGGACTTGACCTAATCATCAGGACATGACCAACTTAATGGTTCATCAGTCCTTTGGGAACTCTTTTATTTTTTTTTCATTGATCCAATGCTTTAGATACTTAGCGTGGACCCAATTTACAACTCTTCCATTCAAGAGATTCCTGATGGAGTAAGCATCAGTCACCGTCTTGGCAATTACTTTGAACAGACCCGACCACAACACATATAATTTGTTTCTTCATCCAAAACCATGCATATCACAATAGGCAACTCTTTCCTCTATTCGATATTCTTCTAATGCTGTTCAATTCTTGTCATCTGTCAATTTTTCTCGTAGCCTTTTCTTCAAGGTTGTATCAAATGCTTGAAATTACATATCAATCAGGATACTTGTCAGTCAGTTCAGGTACTGCTCAGTATTCATCCCTGACGTAGGTTCCACCACCAAATATAAAATTAGCAGCAACGTGGCCTTTCTTTCATATAACAATTCAAATGGCGTCTTTCCTATCACAGTATGATAACTAATGATGTATGCGAATGTCACCAAACTAAGGTACATTTTACACGCGGAAGTTCTCCCTGTGACTAGCTTCCTTAGCATCGCATCCAGCATCCCATTGACCCATTTTCATGAGATGTGAAGTTGGTCCCATTGTCACTCAGCAAGACCTGCGGACATCCATGCCAGTATACCACTTGATCCAGGATGAACCTCGCAGTACTGGTAGCATCTACTCTGATTAGGGCCTTTGTCTCAACCCACCTTGTCAGATGGTCAATGGCAACTATAATGTACTTGACTCCCCCTGTGCTCATTGTCAGCAGTCCCAGCACGTCAATGGACACCGCATGCCAGGCAAATCCAGGGCAGACCAGTCAGTATCCAGTTGTATTCTTGTGTGGTTTGTGCAGCTGGCACTTCACGCAACAAGCCAGATAATCCGTGACATCATAGTTGGTAGATTCCCAGTAATAATACTGGCAAATATGGTCAGTTGTTTTCCTCAGGCCTCCATGCCCAACAACCTTGTGAGCTTCTTGTACTATCGCTGCTCTTTCCAATGGTTTTGGGAATAATAACTGCTTCCCATTGATCATATTGAATACGTGTCCATCCATAGTCTCAGTGTTTTCCATCACTTTTTGAAGCGAGCCTTGTATTTCTTGGGGCTCGTCCCCAATTTTTCCTTCAACCATTCTCTGAAATAGCTCATCCACCTGCAGGTATACCAACTGGACCATTGCAATTCTGATAAGCCATCCGCGTTCTGATGAGAAGCCTCCACTCGGTGGACTATCTCATAATCGTAAGCCTGAAGCTTAAGTGCCCATTGGGTCAGCATCCTTCCGGTTCTCTTAGATTGTGCAGCCAATGCAGCAAAGAGTGGTCTATTACCAACTTAAAGTGCGTTCCATGGATGTACACCTGAAACTGCTTGCATGAATAAATTATTGTAAGGCATTCCCATTCAGTCACAGTGTAGTTCCTCTCAGCGGCTGAGAGTGTCTGGCTCACATACGCCACCAGATGCTCGTCCCCAAGTTTGTCTACTTGGCTCAGTATGGTGCTGATCACCATCAATGAAGCATTGTTTGAATGATAAACTCCCAATTGAAATTCAAATATTTGAGAATTGGAAAATCTATCAAATACTGGCGTAACTCATTGAAGGAGTCCTGGGTCTCTTCATTCCATACAGATCCTTTTTTCAGATCCTTTAATAAATGGAATAATGGCTTGGCTATTTGGGCGAAGTCCCAAATAAATCTTCTGTAGTATCTGACCATCCTAAGGAACACTTGGATGTCTTGGACACTCTTCAGTACAGCCATACGCTCTATAGCTTCTATCTTCTGGGTTTGCAGCTGCAATCCACTTGAGTTGATTACAAATCCCAGGTATTCCAACTCTTTCTTGAAGAAGTGGCACTTCCTTGGATTGATCTTCAGGTTAGCTGTGGACAGTCACTTAAATACTTCTTCCAAGTGGTGGAGGTGATCAATAAACATTCTACTGAGCACGTTGATATTGTCCAGATATACCAGAATGTAAGACAACTTAAAGTTGCTTAGTATTGCATCCATGGCCCTCTGAAACATTTCAGGCGCATTGCAGAGACCCTGGGGCATCCTCATCGGTTAGGTGTAGCCCCTGTGTGGTAATAATCGCGCATTTTTCTTGGTCTTCCTTTGGCAAGTTGATCTTCTAATATCCCAAGATCAGATCCATTGTGGAGAAATACTTCGCTTCTCCTAAATGATCTAGCGCATTGTAAATCCTTGGTAGGGGGTATGAATCCTTCTTTATTAATTTCGTTCAGCCTTCAGTAGTCAATCACTACCTGGTTGGATCCATCTTTCTTCTTCACGATCAGAATTGGACTTGCCCAGGGACTTAATGACGGAACTAGAAGCAAATGCTTCACTAGTTTGCTGATTTCATCCTCCACTACTGCTTTGGCAGCTTTTGATCTTCAGAGAAGTTTCATCCTTATCAGTAAATTTTCCCCAGTGTTGACCTTGTGGATCACATCTCATGCGCATTCTAAATCATGGTCATCCTGAGCAAACACTTCCCAAAACTTTTCAAATAGTTTAAGCATCTACTCCTGCTGGCCTTCTGGCAGATCAGCGAGCTGCTCCCAATCAACATCTAGGCTGATACTTTTGGCTACCCTGGCCAGTAATCCCATGCTGTCAAGAGACCCAAAATCGTGGAATCTTCTCAATTTGGCCATCGGAATCAGATGAATAAATGCAATGATCTGATTCCTCTTAATCTTCATCAGTTTTTCACTCAAATTCTCCAGGAAAACTCAAATTTCTCCATGGCCTGGCACTATTATCCCAGGAGCCACCCATGGCTCCACTCTGGACTTCTCCAGGGGCTTCCGACCTCCCAATACAACAGCTCAAGAATCTCCAATGTCAACCCTGTGTTGACTATTAACTGTGATCTAGCTGGTATGGTCCTCTCATTCTTGATCCTTAGTCAAATTCCCCAGTTCTCTAGGATTTCTGCTGGCATTTTGCGTCACTTCCTACTAACTAAATGGTATCAAATTGGGACAATGCTGTCATTGTATATCAGATTGATGAAGTTGTTTCTCTGATTCAATGGAGCTTCACCATCTTACTGGTATAACAATGGTAACATCTGACCCAGGATGGTCAACATATTATCCTCAAAGTTACATTTAACTCCGTTTTCATAGAAACTCCATTCTAATAAGAATGTCATAGTTTTGGTTCACCAAAACTATCGCTGGTGCAGATACCACCAATGACCCAAATTAAAATTGCAGTTCACTATACGCTCCACAGGAAACGGGGGTGTTTGGCCCAGCTGTCCCATATTCTCTCTTGTGTTCCAAGTCCAGCGAGATCTTCATCCTCTTTACCAGCTTGGTCGAGACAATATTGATGGGCGTTCCACTGTCAACAATCGCCCTCACCTTCACTAGATTCACTTGTATATCTATATACATACAATCAGATTATTGTAATATATTATTTTATGAGTGAATGGCGGCGTTATTAGCTGAATCTAGGGTGTGAATAATTTTCGCTGATAATTCAGGAAATGATTCCTTTATCGCACTCATGGGGATAGATAGATTAGTCTCACCTAATTGGACGTCAGATAACTCTTCAGGATTCTCAGCGGTTCAGATCTTGTCCGCTAGTTGTTGGGAATACAGCTGGGCAACTTCCTGGATTATCTTGGGGTTGATCCTCTTCGCCCTGGCTCTGGTCATGGCATTCACATTCATATTGACCACTTGATATAGCTGATCCTACTTGTCATCTACAAACAGATTGCTAATATCGATTTCTTCATTCATGATATTGTGAGGAACAGGTTTCTCCGCCACTCTAGACTGTTCCTTGTCTAGGCAGCGGCCCTTTTCCCAAATCTTTAGTGACTTCTGTCTCCTTGGCCTGAACCATGTTAATCTGATCCTTTGGCTTTTTAAAGTGTATGATGAAATATCCTTTCCCGCCACACTGATAGCAGACCTTTCCCTTCTTGTTTAACTGTCTGAATTCTTCAGGCTTATTTCCTGGCACAGTTCAATTGGTAGCCTCCTTAGCTCTTTTTCTTCCCTTTGTGGGATTTGGATTTCATACCAGATTGGGCTTGAAGCTTCTATTTGGGGCATCAAATGTAGCTTTCAAAATCTTCAAGTTGTCTACCATTTGCAAGGTAGTTATTTCCATTTCAAACACCGAAGACATCATACAATGCAAATCATGATAGGGCTGAAGGGCCGCTTGCAAAGCTATTCTAGCATCAAAGTCATCCAAAACTTTCACTCCATCCAGGATCTGCGACTCCTGGTAAAATTGATCCGTTGTAGCTAGCAAGAGACTCGTCTTTATGGAACTGGATTCCCATAAATTCTTGCTTGCATTTTGACATGCATGTTGGACTCCCAAACTCCTTCATGATACCCCCTTTGCCTCCGAATATGATCAGCTGTTCCCCTCCAGGTGAGGTAATACTAAGCTTTGACAGTCAGTGTCCAGGAAATTCATGACCGTCAACGCCTTTTGACGATCTCTGTAGCCATTCATGGTCATATCAAACAGTCATAAAAACGCTGGGGCATTATCCCGATGGAATGTTGGCAATTTTGGCTTTGCCCTAAATTCCTCTGAGTCATTTCTGGCCGATTCTCTCAGTTTGGCTACTCAGCTAACTTGTGGTGTGAATTTGGGCATCATTGTCAGGGACTGGAATATCTTTAACCCAGTATGGAATAGCAACTTGTGAACTTGCCATGCCTGAGCTAAAAGTCCAGTATAACAAGGGAAGGATGCGGATAAAAAATTTAATAGCTTTAAATAAAGGTCTGTTGGGCCCTAATAGGGGATGGTCTAGCTGAAGCTCTACAACCTATATTAGGGCCAAGATACCAGTGACAGTGGGTAATTGTGAAATTGAGTTAGAGGAAGTATTTGGGTTTTAAGAGTTGTTTGATTGATATATGCTTGATAATAAAGATCCATGTACTTTACTAAGGATCACAAGCAAATAAATCATCTAAATATTTAGAAGCATTTTAACTTTATTGACTGCAAGGAATGATTTTAGAAA
>JAKSZP010019205.1:0-28523 GCA_022478985.1 Massospora cicadina
TGACGTTTGCCTACAGTATTAGTAATCATATGGCGATGGGAAAGATGCCATTTGAATTGTTATATGGAAGAAAGGCCGCGTAGCCACTGATTTTATATTTGGTTGTGGAACCCATTTTGAGGATGAGTACCGAGCAATACCTGAACTGAATGGAAAATATCCTATTTGATATGAAATCACAAGCATTTGATACAGCTTTGAAGAAAAGGATACAAGTGAAAGCAACGGATGACAAGAACTGATTGGCCTTAGCTGAATATCAAATAGGGGAAAGAGTTGCCTATTATGATATGAATTTGGACGAAGAAACAAACTAGGTGTGTTGTGTTTGGTCCATTCAAAGTGATCACCAAGACAGCGACTGATGCTAACTCCACCAAGAATCTATTGGATGGAAGAGTTTTGAATTGAGTCCATGCTAAGTATATGAAGTGATGGATCAATGAAAAAATATAAAAAGAGTTCCCAAAGGACTGATGAACCATTAAGTTGGTCATGTCCTGATGATTAGGTCAAGTCCAAAAAAGGACCTCTGAACTAATCTAGATGATTAAGTCCGAAAAAAGGACCTCTGAACCATGTAAACTGGCAGGTTTAAGTACTTAGGACCCAGTTTGGGTGAGAAAAATATAAAGATGGACTGCTGAACCAAAACAAGGTCAAGTCCCATAGGGAAAAAAGAAGAATAAAAATAAAAAAATTATAAACTACACAGAGAAAAAGCCAAAATATTTTTATAATTTTTATTTTTATTAATTGTCCTTGGTAGCTTTTCTTTCCACTTGACATCACTTTTGAGCGAATTTATTAAAAAGCATCTTTCTAATTTCCATCGCCACCTCCACCACATCAGTTTTCCATTTATGTCAGTGGGTCCACCACCTGCTGCCCCAGTGTGGGGCAGCAGCGCTCCACCTGCTAGCATTTTCCGCCCTGAAGACAAACGCATGTGAACTGGTTCATCCAGTCCACCTAACGCATCAGTCCAATTTGTCTCTTCAAGGGACTTATCATTACACTTAGCATGAGTCCATCCAACCCGCCCCCATTCTCTTGCCCTACCCTGATCCAATATTCACTTTTGCCTCTGAGTCAGATATGGGCGTCTCTTCCCATATGCTGACAAAGCAATAATTGAGCTGGCAACATCCACGTTTTCACCAGCGGGATTTGTTGACTTCCGTCCTTATAAGGGTTATTTTGATATTAGTTTCTCACTGAAGAGGATGCCACTGCTACAGCAACTACACCCTTAATATATAAAAACACTCCCATTACCACAACCCGTACACGCCTCCCCAGTGACACCACAATGGTTGTGACCTTTGCAAACCTTCCTTTGCACCTTCCACCTCAAACACTCTACGAAGAACTGATGGTAGATCTATCCAAATATGGTATGAACCCCATCCTCCACTTCCTGGTCCCAAGTGGAGCTGAGCGGTTAGCAGTACCATGGACAATGGCCATCGTTACCCCCCACCAGCCAACCGTAGATCAGCACATCCCTTCACGTGCCCATATCCCATCTGCGCCAGATCACTTCTTTTGGGCTCATGTTGACAACGGCTCACCGTTTGTCCCCTCTGCCATGAGTTTGATTATTCCAAAAAAACTGTAGCTTCAATTCAAAACAAGCGGAATCTGATAAGCCCACACATGGGGCTTCACATCCAGCATTTGAGTGGGGATTTTGGCTGCCCCCACCCTCCAGCTGAACGCTAAAAAATCAACAAAACCTTTGCAACCAAAGCACAAGCCAGCTTAATTTCTGATAATGTACCCAATCAGGAGCATGTTTGGACCCATATTCAGTCCTACCAATTTAACGCCCTTAAACTTACCCAACCAAAAACCTCATCCCTCCGAATCAATCATGCTCAATCAAAATCCATGGGACCTATTGGATGAAATAACTGAATCTGGGGAAATTGTACCACCTCCAGACTTTCTGATTAATTTGGGATTATATCTACCTTCAGATTTTGATGCCCCATTCCCACCTAAGAAATATATTCACAAACCCACCGCTACCCCATTCTTGAGTGACCATCAACTTGCCAATGCTTCTGTGGCCTCTCCTGATAGCTGCCATCTCTGCAGAGCTGTGGCACAATCTGTCACTCAATTTAATGAGGGACTACACATAATCAGTTACCTACCAAATTCCCCGAGGTTGCAAAGGTGGAAATTGAATGATTAAGGGAAACTGCCACCTCTGCTCTTGAGAAAGTTGTTGCACTGGCAGAAATTTCCCCCACCAAGCGCATCACCAGAGCCATTATAACTAAATTTTCCCGGCTTCCTGATGCACGCATACAAGCTGAACACCATGTTGCCAAATTCTTGGAGGCTATGCTCCTGGCCCAGCTTGATGACAAACAGCTTAACCCTTTTCTATTTTTTTCAACACAAATCCTGCGGATGCCAAAACCTCTTGCTCTCAGCTTTAGTCCATCTCTTTAATAGTGAAGAAAAAATTGATAATCTGTCTGATACCCCTCCCCCTCCCCCTCCGCCATGGTAGGATAAGCGGTTCACAACTGCAACACCTGGGTGGCTAGGTTTTCATTTTTGTTTTGGTGTTTCACCACTCATTTAGGGCGTTTTGTTGGAGTTTTTTGTCAATTTTGTATCAGTACTGTCCGTCCCCTGGTCAGCTTACCTCAGATAAATTCAATAATTGTCCCTGGTACGGGGATTATTCTGCCTATGCCATATCTCAGGGGAGGGATGATGGATTGTGGTAAGAATTAACAGCCTGTATAAATCAATAAGAGATTGGAAGCTAGTGAGGGCAAGACCTACATGAAATTACGTTCTTTGAGTGGACGCAGAGCCCTGTGGGAAAGTGACTAGGGGAAGGGAAATTGAGATGTCAGATGAAGCCAATCGTGAAACCCTGGAGTGGGGAGGAAAGCAACAGTACTAGAAGAGGCAATCGGTGAATAACTGTAAGTCCCAGGGAACATCCTCTGGGTGTCAATCAGGCCATTTTCCTGTTTCTGAGCAAGAAGGCACTAGAGAGGATGGCAGTACCCCTCGTTATTCAGGGCAATCTGACTCACTTGGTAAATGAACGCTGTGTAACAGCCCTCCCTTTTTGGATACCACTCCTGGTACCCACACTCTCCTTGGCAGAACTGCTACAAGGAATCAGTGAAATCTGCACTGAGATCACCAAAATGAAATTTTTGTAACCAATCTAAGCGGCAATCAGCCTGATGCTCAGATTTCAAATGGTCAAAAATGTATAAAGACTGATTTATTGGCAGGAATACCTGACAGTTGCAATTCTGTTATATGACAATCGTAAAAATCTCTCCCTCTCAAATCTGTCAGGCATCACCCCTGATGGGCAGGCAATAGCATTGGACACCATCGATGAGGTTGCAAAGCTTCCTGCTGGCAAATTGGGCATTGTGCCTGATGCAATGCCACTGACCAAACTAATGGCCCAGTAACTGAGCATTGGTTGGGTTGGGTGTCCCAAACCTGTTCCCAACCAAATGGGCCCACCCCTATGTGGGATGGCCTTGGGGGGTTCCTGCCACTCGTCAGGCCAAATGCTGTCGTGCCAACCGTCAGAAACATAGCTGAGCCTTGGTTTAGATGTTCGAGGTCAAACCAACAGCAACTCAGCCCACCACCAAATTTTTCTATGTTGGTTCCCAGGGAACTAACCTGCCCATTCCTGAATAATTTGCTGATTAGGGTGAACTTGTGGGACCCAATCTCAGCGTGTTTTCCCCCCAAACTGACTACTATTTAATCAGTCGCATTGCACTGAGAAAATTATTGGTTGATTTTTCTTCTTTAAATTTTCCATTAAAAAACCTTCCCCAAAATTTAGTTTTTATGTGTTGAGAATTAAGCCGCTTTTTCTGCTGACACTTTCATACCCCTCAGGGTTTACGGCCATGGTTGTTTGGTATTTTATGTCTGTACAAAATTCTGGCTCACCAGCAGATATTGGTGGAACTCCTTTCTAGTTCCATATTTGTTGTATCAACAGCAGTGCCTTGGGCATTCTGGTTTACCGTTCAGGTGCTCTGGCATCTGGACTGGCAGGCCAGTCTAATTCTTACTTGCTGTTCACCTGAAAACAACCCCAAGTAATCCTGATATGGTACCAGAGCTGGAAGATAAGTTCTGAGCGCCTGAAGACAGGCTTCATCATGAACCCCAGACATGTGGGCCAGCAACAAACAAGGGATGCTTAATGGGGGTTGCTGAATCATGCCCCCTATCAAAACCATCGGTAGAAGATATCTTTGGGAAACACCAGAGAAGAGATAGTTGTGCAGGGAGAAGATTGCATCCTGAAAGTGATAACTACGGGCTTCTCAGAAGTCAAAGCTGAATGAACAATGGACCCATGCGAGGCTGGAAGCTTTGTGGACCAACTTCAAAGAACTTGTCCAGCAAAGCAAAGAGCATAAGTGGTAGTATCCTGATTAAGGATGTTATCAAGATCAGAGGGATTCAGTGCTAGAGTCAAAGCCTTGGTGACTTGGGTCTGAAGTTCAGTGTAGGAGAGCTTGAAGTGAATACTTTTACCAATGATGAGCTCGGAGACCAGAATAGCGGGTTTGTAAAATTGACCAAGTCAGAAGATAAACTCAGGAAGCAGGTCCAATCTGGCAAGAAACGAGTGATCAAAAACAACTGGCATAATCTCCAGAGCATCTACGATGTTGGTTGGAGCATCAGCAAAAGGAGCCAAATTCAGGAGAGTTTCAAAATACAATTATGGAATTGATGGCAGAGGAAGAATCAGCTGAGAGTTGTTCAAAATGATTGCAAGCCTGGTTTTGGAGGGATTAGTTGCCATTTCCAGTAATTCGATGGAAGGACTAGCTGCTGGTGACAGACTAGGCGTATGAGTCCTGGAAGAACCATAGAATAGGTTCCACAAAGCATCCTGACTCATCTTCTGGAAGGGACGGAGGTCTTGATCAGAAAATAACTATTCAGAAGCTGCTGGTATTGCAACTCGGAAGTTGACATATGAGCTGGATGAGAAGGGGATATCAGACTTATATGGAAGTTGACATTATGCACTCTATAATCATTTAAGCTCCAATGTCAGAGAAAATAATCTCAGAGTTATTTATATAAGCTTTCCATGGGAAAAATTAATAATGACTTTCAGCCAAGAGGTTATGAAAGTAATAACAAGGGCAAACATAAAATAAGCTTTCTAATTTGGCCACAAAATGAACATTGATGGTAAGAGTTTCCTGTCTAGGATGAGGAGAAAATTAGGAAATCAAGGACGCTGGACTAAGAATCCTAAATATGAAAGTGGATCATATACCCTGACGGGGGAAAACTGGATCCCAGAGCTAATATCGTCATGATTAAAGCAATCAGCCTGGCATGACAGTAGATTGGGGGGACCGCTCTCTGAGAATGCGGTAGCAAGGAGGAAGAGGAAGAACACCATATGCTGAAGGTCGTCCCAAGAAGCATTGAGTAGTGACAAGTGTACTCTGCTAGAACCAATGAAGTATTTAGCCAAGTGTCTGGTGCGGTGTTCTCATGCCCCTGTCCTTTTCCGCTGGAGATCTAGGCAAGAGGGGGGATGTGTTGAGACTTTTTCCCATATTCCCAGTCTGCTAGATTACCTGGTATTGGTAGGGTAAAATTCTCCTAAGGCAAATTGAATTGGAAATCAGTTGGCCTGTGTTTCAAAGTAACTATGTTCAGGTGAAATTGGGATATTCGCCTGGTTGTATCTGTCAGGGATTGATCCAGACAGATACTTAAGATCTCATCGGGCAGAGTTGCCAAAAAAATAGGGGCATCTTATAGTGATTAACTATCAGGTGTACCAAATAGGATTGGTCAGTTTTTCATCACTGACTGATTAGGAATGTATAGCAAGTTGCGAGGTGAGTGATGCCACCTGCGTTAGCAAATTGATCAGTTGGTGGGTGACCTGCCTTAATGGGAAAAGTTCATTACCTAATCAGGTCGCTAGCCAAATATGGTTGGCTTGCTTGGATTGAGAGGAAAACGTTAGGGACATGTTTTCCAACTCTTTCCGTTTTGGGTCTCAAGGATTTCCAATGACAGAATCCTAGCCAGGATGGGGAAGACCATCACTGGTGAGACGATGATGGGTGATTCAATGGCAATGGCTGCTGTTTCATCGAAGAGGTGTCAACTGAGGGTTAGACAGCTGAATTCCCCACTATATATACTCCCTATTAATCACTATGATTAAAAAGAGTAATAGTTAGAGTTAGATAATAAGAGTTATTTAGTTTTAAGATTATTCATTTGGGATATAGTTTAACAAGTAAACTATCATCAGCTTCCATTGTGCTATTCTGTCTCAAGGATATTATTGCTGTGTGCAATAATTGGAAGACTCTTAGAGAAAAGAGTAAATATCTGAGCGTGGATCTAGAGAAGAAGGAGCCAATAAGGGATAGCTGCTGACTGTGTGTTGGACCAAAGAGACTGTCACCATGGTATCTCAGCGAAGATTAGGTGGACAAGTGAATTGGAACAAATCCCTATGAGTATGACTTCATGATTATTTAATCAGGAATACTGGCCTAGCGTTGGGCCAAAATATGATTCATACTCAACTACGGATAATGGTCTCCATACTATTGTCAAATAATAATTCATTTTTCTATACAACACAAAAAAAGTGCACGAGGAAATGGAACCTGTGCAGTTAAAAGGCTACTAGGGTTGCTTGCTGATAACAACCGCTTCAGTAAAATTTTATAGATGGCAGATCAATTTTATGAGCTTATTTGGGCTGGTTTGGCCCTTGGAACGATGGCCTGGATAGTTTGGTGCCTGGTTACCACCTTGCAGTTGTGAGGATGACCGTTTATCGCCCTCAAATGGAGTATTTTGATTAGTAGAAATGGCCTCAAATGCCCAAATTGTGCTGAACCACAAGCAGATTGGCGGGGCAAATTAGTCTGAATTTTTTAACTATTTTGCACAGAGGGAGGCGGACCTGTAGCTTGTCCGCTGGGTGCCAAAGATGGAGCAGATTATTGCATAGAGTTCAGCAGATGTGAAAACTTTAGAAATGGTGGATTGGCATCATGTGCCTGTGGAGAAATCTTTGATCATCATTATCACCATTTGATGGGCCACCAGATCAATGGCTTGGAAGACCCACTTGATGACCTTCAGTCCTAAAGCACAGATCTCTGTGTACTTCACTCGGTTAAGTGAAATTATACTATAAAAGATTTGTAGTACGCAGTTTGATTTGGGTAAAGATCAGCTTTATACAAAACTTAAGAGGGAAAATGGTTTGACAACCACCCTTCCATAGGAGGTTGCCTTATATTCAAAAATGGGAAAAAGGGGGTCATGGGTGGTTTCTAGACAGGGGCAGCTGCCGTACTCATGGAAGCTCATTCTGGGCTTGGGCGTTGTCAGCTATCCTACGCACTATGTTGTAAAAGCTCTCGCAACATAAATCCCTGATCCACCAGGGAGGGACCCCCACCAATCCAAACTTGAGCAGATTTGCACGAATCAAAGGGGTGGCTGAATTGGAATCCCCCAGGGTCAATTTTTAACAGATTTTGTAATATTTTTTGAAATTTTTGAAAACATATTCTTGATTCAGTTTGGCATTCCTAGACCTAGAATTTTTGTTTCCATGTTCCATACTGGTTTTCTTAACTCATGAACCATTTCCTGAGTTTTTGAAGCTAATTTTTTCCTTTTTAATAAAGTGAGGGATGGTAAGGTGGAGGCCGGGGGAGGGTGGAGGTGAGTTTTTGACTTCAAGACTAAGTTACCTCCCTGCAAACCTCCTTTATTCCTTCAACAAGGGAAGAAGCAGCCATGGGGCTATTGTGGAGGGATCCTTTGGGGCCAATGCGGTTATCCAACGTTCATTAACCACATGTCTCATATCCCCAGTAGAGACAAGGGCTCCATTGGGCATTACGTCCCTTCTTCTTCCTATAAGAAACCTTTTCCCAGTACAACTCAATAGGTTTGATCTCCAGACTTACAGCTGGTAGTCATTGTGTAGTGATGGAAGCCAAAGTCTTAACCTATTACCAAAAAAAACAGTTACCCCTTTCTCTGGATTGACTACTCTCTCTATTTGCTTGCCAGGTTGCAATATTTTTCAGCTATGGATCTCACTATCAAAGGATGGGAAGTAGAGCTAGCACTTGAGGATTAATCCAAATATGTGCTCTGTTGGAATCAGGGCAATATGCTGGGCTCGCTGGTGCGTTTTGGCCCTGTTTTTTCAAAATTATAGAAAAATCCAGAGTATTAAGACTTTTGACTGTTATTGTTATTATATCAGGACAACTTTATATCACAGGTAAATGTACTACTTAATAATAGAAGTTGGGTACAATAATATATATTTTTGGCTTAGAAAAACAAGCAATAGTTTGTCAGCTAACGCCTTCCATTATTTAGAATACTTGGGGGCTAATAGTGGGATGCAAGGAATTTCATGATAATTGGGGGACTCAATTTGGTTAAATGACAATCAGGCTTAACAGAGCTCTCAAACCACTTTCCCTCGCAATATGGCTTAACTTTAGATGTTTAGTCCAGAAGGGGAATGACATAACCATGGGGTAGCATTTTGACATAATTCCTCCAAAGAGCTACCTTGAATATACTTTCACTCCTGGAACCCCTTCATTTATTTATGGGGGTGTTATTTCCTTAGGCGGCAGCGCTAGATTTCATTAAAGCTTGGGCGGAAATCCAAGGGCATTGCTCTATTCCGCCAAGAGTTTGGTTGAGCTGAATCAACAACAAAATAGATGCTTGGCTGAAAATTTAGGAGTATAATAATTACTCCAATCTGAACCATTCCGCCTATAATTAAGCAGAAGATTATTAATAAATCAGACCTAGTCTTCACTGGGACAACTTTACCCACTAATCAAACGTCCAAATGTCTGACATCCTCCTTCAAGTATGTTGAGGGGAGAATAAGGGCTTAAAATCTCCTTGTACCCAGTTGATAGTAACCCCAGAAAAGAGGGATTTGATGAAATAATTATCACATCGCTTATAGGTGACAACATAAAATCCTTACCAACTGGACCCAAGTTTTCACTTCTGGATGTGATATGGTTATAGTAAAATAAAACCAATTTAAGTATTTAATTCGTGGGTAGAAGGGGTCTGAGCTCATTAACATCTTGGCACTTTTTGGTGACATTTTGGCTAAGTTAGCATAGCATCAGGTTGGGGCCAGTTCATGTGTTTGGTCAACCTCTTCATGGACTTGTCAGAATCATCAGTCCTAGCTGAAAAGATATCTTTAGCTAGGAGATCAGATACCACCATGTTATAATTTCAAATGGTATCATTAGGATCTGTCAGGTTATTCACATAGGTTGAACCCACTGAGCAACAGATAGACAATGTGTGGATCGTTGGTCCTTTGGACACACTTAAAAAAATATACTTAAATTAGGAGCAATTGCCCCAACTAATTTTTTATTAACACAGCTACTTTTTGCTGCCTCATCTTTTCTACGCTAAAAACAACCTCCTCTCTTGATCGCCCATCTCGCTTATATACAGCAGCTTCAGGTGATACTGCTTCTCATGGCTTGGGCTGTTCTATCCCGCCGATTCTCCTCCGATTCAGCATGTTATTCTATAATCCACTGTCGCCCTAATTGTAGGCGATTTACTTCATATTTTTCAAACTTGACATCGCCTTATCACCTTATATAGAGGCGATCCAATAAAGCCCATTATATCCAATAAAAACCCATTATCCAAATATCGCCTCATCTCAAGGCACTCAAATAATTGTAACTGATACTATGTTCAGCGGATTCCGCCCTGCTGTCCTACAATTATTGTCCAATCATATCAGTTCGCAACATTACCCCCTCCTTGACTGGACAATAAGATCCTATTGTTTGTAAGGTCAGAGTAATTTTGTACATACTCAGTTAATGATCTGACCACTTGCAGAATCCATGATGGTATATGCGTTGACTCAAGTTTTCTCTATAACTTTGAACAGGCCAATCCAAATACTGACCAGCTTGTGTTTCCACCTGAATCCATGTTAATTGAGAAAGAGAACCATATTGCCTTCCTTGAATGGAGCTAGCCCACTATGAAGTGCCTGATCAGTGGCCTGATTCCTGATCTTCTTGGCTAAGCTGAAGGAATATGCTTAGGTTTGCACTTTGATCAGAATGTTCACAAAGTTAGTCAAAAAGCGGTGGGGTTCCAGACTGCTTTTGTCTTCTACACACAAATAAAGCAACACTGGAAGCTCCAGGTATCAGCCATATAATAGTTGGAATGGACTCTTCCCCATGGTGAAATGTTAACTAATGTTCTAGGTGAACATGGCAGTTGAAAGGAGAGAGCTCCAATTGGAAGGTCGATCTATTACTAATTTTCATAGTATTTCCACCAGAGTTCCATTCACCCGCTCAACCATTCTTTTAGACTCAGGGGAGTATGTGGTCATAAGAACCCCACGGATTCCCATAAGCTCATTCAGTTTGTGGAGGATGTGCGAGATGAATTTGGTTCCATTATCATTGAGAATAAATTGAGGGCAGCCGTGTCATTGAATAATGCATATCATCAAGAACTTGGCCACAGTAACTGCCCCCAAGTCTTGTATTGCCCTCGCTTCAAACCACCGGGTCAAGTGGTCAATAGCCACACGAATGTACTTACAACAGTTGGCTCCAGTTGTCAAGGGCCCAACAACATCAAGGGAAACCATGTGGCACGCAAAATGTGGTTTTACTGACTGATATGACATTGTATGACAAAATGGCTTCTCCACTTGGCACTGATGGCAACAGGAAATAGTTTCAAGCAAATTAAAGTTCATACTTTCCCAATAGTACCAGGGACATAGTAACTCCATAGTCTTACACACTCCACCATGCCTGACTGCCTTGTGTGCACTCATAATGATTCCCGGACGTGCTGAGGGGTGCAGAAGATTCACCATAGAATTGCCAATCCGCTTGTACAATTCCCTATTCCGTTGAAAAGTATACATTTGCATCTCATCTAACACTTTGATCACCTGGGGCAGTTCATCATTGTATGTTTCGCTGAGCATCTTATCATACATCACAGGGCTGAGGTCCGCTGCCACTGCAATAGTTGGTAACCAAGATAAACAATCAGCGTTCTGATGCTTCACTCCTGGCCAATGGAGAATCTCAAAATCATAAGCCTGTAACTTGAGAGCCCATCGAGCCAAATGTCCTTCAGGTTCTTTGAGGGTCTGCAACCAGCGTAATGATGCATGATCTGTTACAAATATAAACTTTACTCCATGCAGATTAACTCTGAAGTGCTTATACGCGTAGATCACTGCTAAGCACTCCCACTCAGTCACAGTATAATTATGCTCGTGATAGTTCAGACTTTGACAACAGTACACAACAGGATGTTCCTCTCCCTCATCATCTTTCTGAGAAAGTACTTCCCCAACAGCGGAGAGGGACTCATCTGTCTGAATGATAAGCTCCCAATTGAAGTTTAGATATCATAACACTAGTGCGCTGATCAACGCCATACAGAGTGTATTGAAAGTGGATCAATGATGTTCCATCCATTTGAACACAGCATCCTTTTTTAACAACTCGAATAGCAGCCCCCCAATACAGCTAAAATTAGGGATAAAGCGCCAGAAGTAACTGAACATTTCTAAAAATACCTGTATGTCACACTTACTATTGGTAGTCATTTTGCTGATGGCCTCTACCTTAGCTGGCTGTGGTTTTAGCCCTTTAGAGTCTACCACGAACCCCAGGTATTCCATATGATCTTTGAAGAAGTTATATTTTTGAGGTTTAATTTTAATGCTTGCCTCAGCCAGGCAGTGGAATATTACTTTTAGGTGGTTGAGATGTTCCAAAAAGGTTTGAGAGAAAACTGTAATATTATCAAGGTATACTAAGATGCATGACTGTTTCAGGTCACCAAGAATAGTGTCCATGGCTCGCTGAAATGTATCTGGGGCATTAAACAGCCCTTGAGGCATCTGCGTTGGTTAAAAAAGGCCTTTAGAGGTGATTACAGCACATTTTTCCTGTTCTGCCAAGGGTAACTCGATTTTACAGTAACCTGATATCAAGTTCACTGAAAGATAATGGACTCCCCCTAATTGGTCCTGAACATCGTCACTTCTTAGCAAGGGATATGAGTCCTTTTTTGTAATGCTGTTGAGCTTCTGGTAGTTTATTACTACACGGTTGGTGCCATCCTTTTTTTTACAATTAGAACAGGCAAATCCCACGGGCTATTGGATGGTTTGAGCATTCCTTGCTCTAGAAACTTGTCGATTTCATCAGTAACCACAGCTTCCACTGCCTGCAATCGGTGGATTAGCTGAGATCTTGTGGGAGGATGATCCTCTGTGTCTACTCGGTGGGAAACCCCCTGAGCACATCCTAAAACATGATTGTTGACAGCAAAAATCCCCTTATACTTCTGAAATAAAGCTATTGCTTGGTCTTTTATTTCTTCTGATAATCCTATTAAATTACTCCATGTTACCACCATTAGTACATCAGCAGGTGTTTCAACAGGTAGACTAAATTCATCTAGCGACCCAAAATCATGAGCCTGATGGACTTCATCTATTGGAATCAGATGTAATTACACTACAATTTGAAGTCAGCAGATTTGCATTGGATCATTTTGGAGGTTCGCTAACAAAACCTTAATTTCCCCATGTCCCGGAAGTATAATCCCTGGAGCCACATGCAGCTCAAACCATGTTTGATGAAAGAGCCCAATAACTTCCCCATATAACCCACTTGGCACTTCCACTTCTATCTTAGTGTTCACTAAGACTTGATGGCCAGAAGGGATAGATATGGGCCCTGCCGCTTGAAGAGGTATCCCATAATATTCATATATCTGCTGGGGAAGGGCCTGAATCTTGTGCTTTAGTCAGTGATAGCTAACTGGCATCACCTATAACTAAAGGCAATGTTGATATGGCTCATATGCACTGGTTCCTTCAGTACTCCACTAGTGGTGAAGTAAATTGGGATCCGCTGACTCAGAATGGCGAGGGTCTCCTCAGTCATATTAACAACAGACCTGAAACAGTGCAGGAAAGTGGTCCCAATTAAAAGGTCATATTTTATTTGGCAGCACAATTGCCAGGGCTACAACGACAATGGACCCAAAGTGCAAAGGTAGCGCACTGTAAGCCCCTCAGAGACAGTGCTTACTGGTTCAGCTGATCCATAAACCATTTGATGGTCCACATCCGGTTTCAACGTCAACTTTTCCATCAATTTAGTAGAAGCTATGTTGACTGGAGCACCAGTATATATTAAAACGCGAACTCTATTTTTGCTACAAAAATATTACAGTATGTACACTCAGAATAGGTAGAATATTGACTGTTTAATATGTGAACATTTACAGGCTCTCTTTTTCCAAGAAAACTCATCATCCCCTCACCAACTTGGGGGTAAACTTTGACAGAGGTATCTACCAGAAGGGTGATGTTTAATCCTTTCAGAGTTAGCGCACCCGCGGCAGAATCAAGTTGGTCCAAGGAAGCTTGATCAAGAATCTGACAGGAATGAAGTTTCAGTTGTTCAGGGGGCTCTTCATCTGCCACTGCCTTGGCTTGAGCTCAGGTTACTACATTTGCTCCTCTGACCAGCTGTTGATATAAAAGTCTGTCATGGTACTGAGGAACTTTCGCAGGGTATACTACTATGGATTTGGGGATGTTTTGAGTGGGTATCATAGAGGTAGAGGGTCCCGTCTCTACTCCAGCCATCTTTTCCCCAATAGTATTGATCTTGATGTACGTAGTTCACATGGCAGTTATGGCAGAATTTTGCCAAATGACCAGGATGGCCGCATTCTTAGCAATTAACTCCATAGGAGCCACGTCCTTGATTATCATAAGCGGGACCAGACCATAAATTTTGGTGTCATTCAGCGTAACCAGCTCCAGGTCAGTTTAATGATTGTTAGCAGTTGGTATAGCTAGGTCCTAGTTGATAGCTGGTTGCTGACAGTTATCATGGCCAGCCCATTGTCGCTGATCAAACTTTTGGGTAAAATTCAGCTGAGGACGAGGCACAGAGTTATAGTAAGGCTGAGTATTACTAACTGGAGCTGGAGCCAGACGAGAGTATTCTCCTGAATAAGAGGGTTCAGTAGCAGTGGTAGTCTTCTGTTCCATATTCGGTGGCAGAAAGTTAGGGGGTACTCGACAAAAAAACTGTACAATCTTGAGCAGAGGTACATCATAATCCAGAAGTGGTAAAATAACATTATGAAGTTTGCAATATGGCTTCACTACAGAGGACATGGCAATGCACACGTCAGCTTCCACTAAGTACCCAGCTCCAATCAGCACATGCGCTTCTGTGGTGAATCAATCAATGAACTCTAGGAGAGTCTCATTTCGATGGAACCCAATTTTTAAGAATTCTGCTTTTCACTGTGACATCTTCAAGTACCCCCAAACTGGCGGAGTACAATATCCTTCACATTCTTATAGGTGACAGAGCTACTTGGAAGGTAACAGGTGACCTTATCGGTGCTTCCAACATCCAGGACAGATATTAACACTTTAGCCTTTCATCTATCAGAGACACCTTTCACTGAAAACTCAAACCTTTTGAAGAATCCATGAATATTCCTGTTGCAGTCAAACAGAGGTAATTTTTTGATATTAACCTCCTCATCCTGTTCATGGGGTTTTGGGCCATACTGAGGAATGGATCAAGATCCAAAAGTGGATTCTCAATGAGGAGCTGGATTAGTGGAAGTTGGGATTTCTGCCGCTTCAGGGGTAGCATGACCTTTTGCCATGGTTTGTACCACCATTACTTGAAGGAGGTGTTGTTCCAACTCATATGCATATCTGGTACTACCATCTTGGGTGTAGTAGCTCCAACCAGCGTCATATTCATCCATGTATGTTGCCCCCTCTTGATAGTCATCATTGTTCCAGTGAGAAGACCGAGAAGTATTGGTCAATCTTTGTTCTGCACACTTCAGCCACTCGGTGGTATTGTTCAATCGTTTGGCAAGTTCTTTGTTTTGTAGTCCCAAGATTTGCATTTGGCTAAACGTACTATCAAGTTGGTGCATGACAGCATCTTGTTCTTGAAGAAGTTCATCCTGGTTTTTGAGCACCATGTCTTAGGAAACTTTGAGATCCTCATATCTAGCTGGTGCGGTATTTCATGAAGACTCCCCTAACAACACAGCTTGGGTAAGGAATGGCTGGTGACTGGAGTTTCAGAGTGTTAGGTGTTTGATCAATGGCCCCCTGTAGTGAGCACCACTGCTATAATTTCAGATGGTATTGTTAGGATCTTTCAGGTCATTTGCACAGGTCAAACCCACTGAACAACAGACAGATGATGTGGGGATCATCATTCCTTTGGACACACTTGAAAATATACTTAAATTAGGAGAAATTGCCCCAACTGATTCTTAATATAATTTTTATAAATACAGCTACTTTTTGCTGTCTCGTCTCTTCTATACTAAAAACAACCTCCTCTCTCAATCGCCCATCTTGCTTATATACAGCGGCTTCAGGTGATACTGCTTCTCATGGCTTGGGCTATTGTATTCCACAAATTCTCCTCAAATTCAGCTTGTTATTCTCTAATCCACTGTCGCCCTAATTGTAGGCGATTTGCTTCATATTTGTCAAATAATGACATCGCCTTATCACCTTATATAGAGGTGATCCAATAAAACCCATTATATCCAATAAAAACCCGTTATCCCAATATCACCTCATCTCGAGGCACCTAAATAATCATACCTTATATTATGTTTGGCGAATTCCGCCCTGCTGTCCTACAATTATTGTCCAGTCATATCAGATTGCAACACCCCATGTTCTCGACCATATAATATGTTATAAGGGGACTTCATGAGGATCTGGTGATAACTAATTTGATATGCCATCAAGGAACTAGTAAAAAGAACTGATCTCGTGTAAATAGGTGATGTGTCCAGATTTTTATAACATAGATACCAAGGTTGCATTAGCTCTTTCTACTGTGCCATTTGTAGAAGGGTTATAGGGAGCTGAGAAGAGTTGCTGTAATCCCTGGATGTAGCTAAGACCTTTACTACTCTAGAAATGATGATAATTATTATTATTGCAGAGTAAATCTGAGGGCAACCATGTCGGGTGAAGATTAACTGATGAAGGAAGGTGGTGGTAGCTTTGGCAGTTTGGGCTGAGAGAGCCACAGCTTCAATCCATTTTTTTAAGTGGTCAATACCTACCAATATGTAACAATTCCCACTGGTAGTCTGGGTTAGAGGACTACCACATCTAAACTGATCATGTATAAAAGTATCTGAGGGGTAGTAGGTTGATAGCATATTTAATCTTGAGTCTGGATTGCTTTTTGCAAGTTAAAGAGGCATCTAGGATCTCATTGATAGATATCAGGATTCCCTCCCATTAATACTGATCTTTAATCCAACTTGTGTTTTTCTCACTGTTAGATTTTGGGGATCGCTCACTTGATAATTAAAAACTTCTGAAAGCTTAATTAGGACAAAGTTTGGCCAAATAATCCTTATTTTGCCAGTGGCTTACAGTATTTTCACCGTTTGGAAACTCACTTGGCATACTCAAATATCCCAAACTCTTTTAGTCAATTTTGGGTTCAATTTTCCCAATGTAATCAGGAACTTCTTCTGAGGCAGGTTATAACACAAGTTGTGGATTAGGCGCTTCCATCTTGTTGACACTTCTCCAAAGTTAGGATTTGGATAAAGAACAGGAAAGAGATAAAGTAAATATATTTTTTTAGTACTAGATGGTCCCAACAAGTAGATATATCTTTTATTAGATGGTATTTAATTGATATTTAGTCATCAGGCCAGGCGCTGGTATTTATACCTCTAGGGCATCTCCTGGACACATTTGAGCACATAATTTTAACAGATTATTTTACCACCTCAGTTTGGCCCAAGGACTGATATGACTGAGACCTATTGCTAGGTTTATTGGTGGCAAAATACTTTTAAAATTGAGAGGATTTCAGGGACAAAAATTGCAATAAAAACATGCAAAATTATCTAGGATCTTCTTGATTTGAGAATTGTGTTACTAATGACGAAATACATCTTCTGTGAAATTTATGCATTGATTGAAGTAGATTACATAGCCCTAATCATGACATTGGCTGGCCTCTCTTGCGATAGCACAAAATACTCCCTTTCAGGCGGTCCATGTGCAAGTGCTAAAATGTTAATTACTCAGAAAAACATACAAATTTCGCCCTAGGGTGGGAAAATGATTACGTTCAAACATCTATATGTCCATAAGAATTTTAGACGTTAACTTTAGGTGATCCTGAACAATTTCTTATGTAATATGTTTGATATTATTTATGATATTCAGGACCAAAGGCCAAGTTTTTTGTGCAGTAATAATTGGCCATAATGCGCTAGTGGGAACAGGCCAAGATTTTGATTTAGTATTGATTGAATTGGTGTTGGGATAATCAGTCCAAGCCACATAGGCTTAAGGTGAGAACTAAAGTATTAGCCAAGCATATGGAGGATAATAGGCCTGATCTGATGGTTGTTGAAGGGTTTGTTTGGGTCAAACACCATAATCTGATATTTCCCTCCACTTGACTCAAACATAAGCCCTAAAATTACTGATTAGCCTTCATTGATCTTTGTCATTTGTTATCTTTAGCCTGAGCGCATGCCAAAACTGGAGTTGGATCTTCTATTTGTTACTTCGGCCTGAATGCCCATCAAGTCTAGAGTTGGTTCCTCTCCCCATCCTCAAGAGTGAAAAAAAAGTATAAATTAAAATCACTACTATTATATATTTGCTTTTTTCTCTTTTCTTTTTTTTCTTTTTTCCCTTTATTAATTGGCCTGCTTATTGAAACTCCTTAGGAATTTTGCATGGACTCAGTTGTTTATATGGCCAGTCCTAATATCCTTTATTGTGTATATGAGCTTAGAAGTTCTCTCAGTCACTTTAAATGGCCCTACTTAGATGCAATCTAACTTTTGCAATCAACCTAATCCATGGCGGTGGAAAATAGAACTTCGTTGTCAACCTCAAATTCAGCTAATTTGTAGCCTTTTTCTAAGTCCTTTTGATGTTGGGCCTTTTAACGGAATAAACAGTTATCAAAAGCCTGAGCTTTTAGTTTAATTAAAGCATCTACAAGCTTCTAGACGTATTGAGAATAAGTGTTTTCGCCAGGTTCCTCTAGGGCTGAATATAGTAGCATTTGTAGGGCCATATGTCTTCTATATAATACTTGAAATGGGGACATCCTTATTGATGAATAGTAGGAGATAATGTAAGCAAATACTGCTGAAATTAGATAAGTACTCCATTTTAATGTTTTGGCTAAGTTAATTTCCTGATAATGTTCACCAACATCCCGTTTGCACGCTCAACAGTACCATTAGTTTTGGGATGATAGGGAGCTGAAAGCACACCTCGACGCCCATTAATTAGTTGAGCTTAGCAAGGACATTGGTGGTAAAATTGGTTCCATTAGCAGTCAGAATATCCTGGGGACATCCATGCTTGTGGATGATGTTTTCAAGGAAAACTTGGCTGTAGTTTCTGCTCAGGCTTCCCAAGTAGCCTTGGCCTCAACCCATTTGGTCAAGTGGTCGATGGTTACAATAATTTACTTGCCTTCATATTGTTTTTTAGGAGCGGGCTGACAATGTCAACAGATACAGTGTGCCAGGAAAACTTTGGCTGAACAAGCAGGTAAGATGTGTTTTTGGAACGATTTAAGCCTTGGCACTCCGCACAGTATTCTAGTGTTTCTTGGATCTCAAAATGCATTGACTACTATAGTAGAATTGTTTCGGATGCTCTTTCATATTTTTAAATCTGCCATACCCTACAGCCTTATGCGCCACCATTATTAGGTCTGTTTTAGCCGAGGGTCTTGAAAAACATATTTTTTTCCCTCAATGATCTTGTAAAACATCCCATTTTTGATAGTTGTATTTTTTTGTGGATCCAATAATATTTTTTATGGAGACAAGCTCATCTTGATACTCTCCATTGACATTTTAAAAACAACTCATCTGCGGCCTGACAAAGTGTTGCAATGGTGATAAGTTGAGATAGGCAATCGGCATTTTGATGTTTTGCCCGGGCCTGATGCTCAATGGTGTAGTCATAAGCTTGAAGCTCTAATGCCCAGCGGGATAATCAGCCCTCAGGTTCTCTTAATTTGTTCAACCATCTTAGGGAAGCATGATCATAAACAACTTTGAAGTGTTGCAGTGATGGTAGATACAATATTGCTTGCAAAAATATATGACGGCTAAGTATTCTTGTTCCATATCATGTGGTTCCTTTCATGAACATAAAAAGTCTGACTGGAAAAGGCAGCTGGATGTTCTTCACCATCTTCTCAAACTTGGGGTAAAGCATCCCCAATGTTGTTAGGGATGCATCAGTTTGGACAATAAATTCGCGATCAAAGTCAGATTATTGAAGAACAGGCGCACCCAATAGAGCCTATCAGAGTTGGTTAAATTCATTCTGGAAAGCCAGAGTCTAGTCAAATGGGATCTTATCTTTAAGTAGATAAAAAAGTGGCTCCCCAAATTGTGCAAAAACGGCAATAAATTGGCAATAGTACCCTAAAATGCCTAGGAATACTTGGATATTGTGTTTGGATTCAGGCCATTTTACATTAAAGATGGCAGCTAGCTTAGAGGGATGGGGCCAAAGAACCACTTTGTCAATTACAATTCTGAGGACTTGCAGTTGGTCTTTAAAATTCTGGCATTTTCGGTTTTGGTTTTTATGTTTGCAGCTTTTAGCCTTCTGAAAGCCTCCTATAAGTGTTTGTAAAAATTTATAGGTGCTGATTATTATCAGCCAATAACCCCTATAAACTTACTACTTTCACAGGTTCAGGTTTTGTGCAATTTTTCCGCATTGTATAGTAGTTGATATGATCAGTTGATAATAGTATGATAACTATTATCCACTTATATGGATGTCCTAGATCTTGGTCCAACGCTTGGCCAGTATTTCTTCTTGAATTACTTGTGACGTATTGAATTAGGGATTTGTCCCCTTTTACCATCTAACCTGATCTTCTCGAAGATTCCTGTTTACAGTTTCTTTGGTTTTACACAGTCAGCAGAAACCCCCAATTTGATTCTGCCTCTTCTCTGGATCCCTGCTCATATCCTTACTCTTTTCCTTAATGAGTCTCCCAATTATCACACACAGCAATAATATCCCTGAGAAAGAATAGAACATATAAATGCTGATAAAGTTTACCAAGCTGAGATATCTACTGTATACTCTGTTTTTTACTATTAATGAATTTTATGGAATATATATTGTGGGATTCAGTCTAACCTTTGGTTGACACCTCTTCAATGAAACGGCAGCAGTTGCCATTAAATCACCCATCCTCATCTCAGCAGCAATGGTCTTCCCCATCCTTGCTAGCATTCTGTCATTGGACATCCTCAAGACCTAAAATGGAAAGAGTCAGAAAACGTGTCCCTAACGTTTTCCTCTTGATCCAAGCAAACCAACCATATTTAGCAAGCGACATACTTAGGTAACGGGACTTTTTACCCATTAAGTCAGGTCACCTCACTAACCAATCGATTTGCTAGTTGCAGGTGGCATCACTTGCCTCGCAACTTACTCCTTAAATTCCCAATTGGTCAGTGATGAAACCTGACCAATCCCAATTGGTATACCAGATAGTTAATCAACTATCAGATGCCCCTATTTTAATGGCAACTCTGCCCGACGAGATCTTAAGTATTTATCCAGATTGATCCCTGGGAGAATTGACTAGGCAAATAGCCTAAAAACTCTGAACATAGTTGCCCCAAAATCAGGGTCAACCAAGTTTCAACTCACCTCACATCAGGGAATTATCCCCTAGAGATTCCTGGTAATCTAACTGGCTGGGAATATGGGCAAAAATCCCAACAATATTACAGGTGGTTCTCAAAAGTGTGGCTGAAAACGTTAATATTAAAAAAGTAAACAAGTGCACAAGTTAACTTCAAATCTCCCAGAATTGGGTCCATAGCCCTTTGGAAGGTAGCTGAGGCATTGCAGAGCCCATGAGGAATTCTCTTCAGCTAAAATAGGCCCTCGTGAGTTATAATTTTACATTTCTCGCGCTCCTCTTTGGGAAGATCTATTTGCCAATATCTGCTGATAAGGTCCATTGCCAAGAAGAACTTCGCGCCCCTTAACCTATCCAAGACATCATCAATTCATGACAGAGAGTACGAGTCCTTTTTTGTGATGTTGTTCAACTTTTAGTAATCAATGCCCACTCAGTTGCTTCCATCTTTTTTCTTCACTAAAAAAGCTGTTGCTGCCCATGGACTTTTTAAAGCAATAACATGCTATGATCAAGGAGTTCCTTAATCTCCTTAAACAGCTTCTTCTGATGACTTTGAGCATCTTATCAGGCATAATAAAATTGGTTTATGTTCTCTGGTATTTATTTTGTGGGTGACACCCTTAGCACATCCCAAGTCAAAATCATCTTGTGTGAATATTTCCCAATATTTAGAGAATAACTCGTGAGCTTATCTTTTCTCAGAGTTGGTCAAGTTTCTTAAATCGTCCATAGGAAAAACATTAAAAATGCTGAGTAGGTCCTTATTGGGGAGTCCTAATTTGATAAAAGTTTCAAGCTTTTGGAATGAGTGAATTTCTGAGATAGGGAACAAATGCAAAAATGCGATTTTTTGAAGTCACTTGATGGAGATGGGCCAATTTTGAAGGTTTGTACATAAGATGTGTATTCTCCATGGCAAGGAATGATAATAACAGGGGCAATGTTTGGTTTGAATCGAAATTTAGACCATGAATGGTTTACTTTACCATTAAGTCCTTCCAGGATATTAATTGTTAGTCACATCAGGATGATTAATTGTTCTCTAGAAGGTATAGTAATACACTGATTTGACTGAAGTGGAATGCCCTTTGACTCATTGATCTTAGTATGTAATGCTTTTATCTTTGACCGTTCTTTGACATAAATAAAAAGACTACTCCATCTTTGTATGCCGATTTATGAATAGGCTGGGATTCTTTTTGTCACTGCCCTATCCCAATTATAGTAAAGTGGATTACCTGGCCAAGAATGGTGAGAGTATCATCCTTATGATTGGTAACAAATATATATCTCCTTAGGAAATCGGTCCCAATTAGGATGTCATAGTTTGTATTCAGTAACATTATAGCAGATGCTGTTACTACAATAGATCTGAATCTGAGAGGTAGGGTACTATATGCACCCAATGATTTAGTTGTATGCGCTCCAGCTATTCCATATTCATGACAGTGGGCAACATCGGGTGTAATTTTCAGTTTTTTAACCAATTTTGTGCAGACTATATTGATAAGAGCATCACTATTGATGATGGCCTAAACATACCACTTGTTTACTGCTATGTCCACATAAGTACATTCAGAGTAGTTTTCAGAGGTATTTATTGTATTAATGCTGTGATTGCTACCCAATTCCAGGTTTGATTTCAGACTTGATCAAATATCTGGGATGTTCACTGCTAAGGTCTTCATGTAATGGCTACTTATACGTTGTTAAGCTTAGGTAGGTCGGTTTAACATCTGGATTGGAGGTCTAATCCTGATCAATTATTTGTTTTGCTAAAGGTTTTGATACCTCTGCTTGGGCTTCTTTAGTAATTTTCAAGGGTTTAGTTGATTTTGCTGTGGCCCAAGTTATGACCATCATGATATCATTAGCCACGATATGATGGAGGTCATTTTCAGCAACATCTTCAGCCCTATGGAGCTCACCAGGGTCAGGTGGAATGGTTTGAACATCAGTGGAGTTAGAGCATTCCACCTCTACTCCACTTGCTCTTTTACCGCCTCACTGTCACTGTTGATTTCAAGGGCAACGTTGACTCAGGAGTTTTGGTGAGCCGTCTGTAGCATTGGTTAGCAAAATGCCCTTTTATACTCAGTCGTGGTCTGTAATCAGCCCTATTTGCTGCATTTTCTCGAATTTTTGGTTTGTAGTACAAAGATTCTCCCCTGGTCAGACATAGTGTTTTTTTTGGGCCCAAAAAATGGGATTTTCGCTGATCTTTGGCCCAATTAGGGGTATTGAAATTACGGGAACAACTTCTCAAGTAATGGTAAGCTCTTGATTTCCAAGCTTCCATTGAATGCGGGTATAATGAAATTGTGTAGTTCACAGACGGGCATAATTTTGTGTTCCATTGCAATATTAACGTCAAACTTATCTATATTGATTGCACCCATGCAGAACTTTTGACTCATGGCAGGACTGTCCACAAAGTCCTTAATAGTCTCATTATGCTTTATTCAATGTTATAAAGCTCTCTTTTTTGGGTTTCAAATTTCTTAGGCCCACCAGAATGTTTTCACTGCAATTTTGACATCCATATAGGACAAATCGCCGCCTTAATAGGGCATAATGATGTCACAGCTATGGGTATCGAGAGAGTTGTTCAGTGCTGATCCTTTTGCATGGTCTGATTCTCCTTGCATTGCTTTTTTAAATAGCTTTAGGAAATAGTGAACGTTCCCATGCTTACAAAACTTTGTTAAATTTAATGGTTTAAAGTCATCTCGCCCTATTTTGAGAATAAGGGTGGTACTTCATCTTAAACTTCTTGGTTTATCATCGTTCAGAATTGGCCCTCTTTCCTGGTGGGGAGTATCTGGAGTCAGGATTGATGCCAGAACTCTAAGCCTAGAATGGATGTTTGAAATAATGGTTTCTGCATCCATGATAATTTCGGATGATTCAATTTTATGATTCTGCTCTGAACTACTGGATTCTGATGCTTAGAATCGGCCTTTAGTTGTTTACCAAACTGTTTTTGGCCAAATGAGCAGGGTATTTTTCCCATTTCTCTTTTTTCAAGGCTGGGTGATCACTGACAGCTATGTTATTTAAAAGAGTTAAATTCTTTTTAAGGTTGTCATATTATCTTTGAATAAAGCTTGATTGACATTATGCTTCCAATATCTTTGTCCATACTGTCTACTTGAGAATTTGCAGTTAACAGCTTTATGAGTTCCCAAAATTTCCTAAGTAATTTAGTATTTCTGGCCTGCAACCTTGACACCACAGTCCAAATTTTTTAAGTTACCTCTTTGATCTGAGCATCCTCTTTATCTCTATTTGGGACGGCTGGTTTTGCTGCAAGGTCTTTGATGTTTTTGTTTACAGTATCCTGCTCAGCTTGAACGTAATTCTCAAAGTCATCATGCTTTTCATTTAACTCCAGGTGATTTCTTTGGACCAAAGTGGAATGTATGGTAATTCGTTCTGACTGAGATAATAGGAAATCAGAATGAGTTTTAATTTTTTTACAGCGGTATTCATCTTTTGTACCCATCTGTGTGATAGCCCATGGTGAGCATGGACTTCTGCAGCTAACTTCATGACTCCTTCATTTATAGCTCCCCAAGTGTGTTTAATTTCCCATGAGCATCATTAACAAGTCCCATATTATCCACAATTGCTTTATAGACTTCAGTTAAACTGGAAGTTAATTTTTCTAGTAGCGCATTTCAAAAAGATTGTTCCTCCCCTTGCACACGTTAGATTTCCATGATTTCCAGATTTTGTCAAGCAATTATTCTCTGGGTATGCTTAATTGATGGTTGAACAAAGTTAACCAAGAATTCGTTAGTTGCTTAACTGTCTGTGAGATGTTCTTGGCAAGAGATGCCATGGTTGTATTGTGGTACTCCATGTTTATCTCCATCTTGAGCGCCTGATTCTTAAGGTAGTAGAACAGGACAAAGAAGGGATCAATTTTTGAAGTATCAATCATAAATCTCTGATATAGAGTTTCCAGCATAGTTTTTACGCTTGCAGAAGTAAGATCAATCGGACTTGTTGCATCTGCATGAGCTCCCCCCACTGTGATAAGATACATGGAGTAGGAGACACCTGCTTCAGAGCCTTGGCGTCTGGTATTAAAATAATCTGAAATTCCTTGTTGCAAGTTTCTATCTCATTGTCGCTTTCTCATCTGGCTGAATCTGCCAGAAATTGGTTATGTGAATTTATCTCGGAGAGTGCCACCAGTTTTAAGTGAGCACCAGTTGATAGATTTTGAGGACCACTTGCATGATAATCATAACCATGCACACTTAATTGGGATGATGTTTGGATGAATAATCCTTGATTTTGCCTGTGGCTTAAGGGATTTCACTGTTTAAAAGCTTGGCATACTCAAATATCCTAAACTCTTCTAGTCAATTTTGGGCTTAATTTTCCCAATGTAATCAGGAACTTCTTCTGAGGCAGGTTTTAACACAAGTTGTGGATTAGGCGCTTCCATCTTGTTGACACTTCTCCAAAGTTAGGATTTGGATAAAGAACAGAAAAGAGATAAAGTAAATATATCTTTTTTAGTACTAGATTGTCCCAACAAGTAGATATATCTTTTATTAGATGGTATTTAATTGATATTTAGTCATCAGGCCAGGTGCTGGTATTTATAACTCTAGGGCATCTCCTGGACACATTTGAGCACATAATTTTAACAGATTATTTTACCACCTCAGTTTGGCCCAAGGACTGATATGACTGAGACCTATTGCTAGGGTTATTGGTGGCAAGATACTTTTAAAATTGAGAGGATTTCAGGGACAAAAATTGCAATAAAAACATGCAAAATTATCTAGGATCTTCTTGATTTGATAATTGTGTTACTGATGACAAATACATCTTCTGTGAAATTTCTGCATTGATTAAAGTAGATGATGTAGTCATATTTGGAACATTGGCTGGTCTCTCTTGCAATAGCATATGGTACTCCTTTTAGGAAGTCTATTTACAAGTGCTATTGTGCCAATTACCATGGATCAACATTCAAATTTCTCCCAGGAAGGAATTGTTTACGTTAAAACATCAATCTGTCCATGGGACTTTTAGACGTTAACTTTGGGTCAATCCTGAACAATTTCTAATGTGGAATGTTTAATATTGTTTTAATATCTAGGACCAATTGCCAAGTTTTTAAGTGCAGTGATAATCAGTCATAATGAATGAGTGGATTCGGCCTGAGCTTATGATTAAGTAATTGATTGGATTTGACATTGGGATAATCGGCTCAAGCCGTGTAGGCTTTAGGTGAAAACTAAAGTATAATCTTAAGCATTGGGAGGATATTAGGCCCAATTTGATGGTTGTCAAAGGGTTTATTTAGGGTCAATTACCAGAATCTGGCACTCACTCCGCTGTGCCAAAGATTAGAGTTGGCCTCCATGATGGCAAGTACTCGTTCTGAGGGTCAAACGTAGGGCAGCCAGTTTGCCCTATCTTTTTTTTAGTACTAGATGGAAGTTTGCCCTATCTTTTATTGTATAGCTTCCCAATCTTGACTTTGATGTTGTAGGAGTGTCATGATAGCATTTTCATAAATGGGGTCATTTTCATTGTCCCATGCGTCTGGGGTCATAAGGAGGTCATGCAGCCTCTCAGCTTCAAGATTGTCTAAAATGAAGAGCGGGTAACAGGGTCAGACCATCAAGATTATATATGGTGGGTCCCAGCCCAGTGTTCAACCTTCATATCATAATGTTAGAGAATTAAGGCCCAGCGAGCCAGTCGTCCAGTAGGATCCTTCTATCTGTAATCATTATAAAAAAAGCATGGTCAGTAGCCACATTGAAGATGGTTCCATACAAGAAGAGGCGGCAGTGTTTTACAGAGAGTAAGAAAGCAAGGCACTCCTTCAATGTGACGCTGTGTTTCCTTAATCTTTTGAAAGCATCCTGCAGAAGTATGACACGGATTGATCAACGCCATTTTCATCCACTCGGCCAAGATAGCTTCAACGTATTAATCAGAGGCATTGGTAAAGAAAATGAAAGGTTCACCATACTCAGGGGTGGCTCAGGATAGGGCGCTTTTGGAGCAACTGCTTAAAAGTATCAAAGGCTTTTTGTTTAGCACCCCAATAGAAAGGGGTGTTCTTAGCTAGTAATTGGACGAGAGGCTCACTTAGCTAGGTGAACTTTGGAATGAATTGATGATTACCCCATCATGCCCAGAAACGCCTGGATATCTTTAAGGTTTTGGGGCGCAGGCATTTTATAAATAGCTTTGATCTTATCTTGTAAGCGTTGAATCCCTTTTGAAAGATTGTAAGTTTAAGGAAATCTATTTTATTTTGTTAGAAAGTGACTTTGAGGGTTTTAACCTGATGTTAGATGCTCGCAGGCGTTGAAAATCTTCCTTTAGATGATTAAGATGCTCATTGAAAGTTTTATAGAAAACTTTGATGTCATCAAGTAGACAATCCTACAACACATCTTAATATTTTGCAAGATATGATCCTTTGCTTGTTGGAATGATGCGAGAGCATTTGCACAACCCTTAAGGTTTTCGTATGAGCTGAAACAAGACTTCACTGCAGATGAGAGCACCTTTCTCCAGATCTTGAGTGGAAAAATCCATTTGTCAGTACCCACTGGCCAAATCTATAGCGGAGAGGAATTTGGAGCCAGAGAGTTGTGCGAGAGCTTCAGAAATTTGGGGGATGGGATAGCTGTCTTTTTTAGTGAGGTTATTCATTCTGGTAGCCCAAAACTACCCAATAATCTCCATTTTTCTTTTTAATAAGAAGGTCAGAAACGCCCAGGGGCTTTGGGAAGGGAACAGTAAACCAGCATCTAGTAACTGCTTGAGCACCATCCTTAATTGCTTCTCCTTGACCTTTAACTTACGGTATGGTTTAAATTAAATGGGACTTTCATCACCAACATCAATTGTGTGGCTCCAGTCCTTCATGTGCTCATAATCATTATCAGATTTATAGAAGATATCAACGTAGGTATCTAATAAAGAGTGGACTTCTTTCAGCTTATTTGAGGTTATTCATCTGAAATATGAACTTCAGGCAGTGCAAATGACATTTTGTCAGTGGGTAGGCCCATCTATGACACAGACCCAATGCAGTGAACTTTTGAGATATCATCAATGGGGATTAGCAGACCCTTTTCTATCTCCTGATATTTTCTCACGTTACAGTCCTTTTTGGTAAGATTTCCCACAAAATATTGCTAGGTCGCTGATAGGAAGGATCTAGTATTCCAGGCAGTACTCAGGGCTCTAGATGACTAACTCCATCAATGCTTGTTATGTGGAATAAGCAGTTCCGGGGGATTTGTAAGGTAATCTTGGTATAGATTACCATTGCTCCAAAAACCAATTAATATCTCCTCTGAGGCATAAAGAGTGATGCTTTCATTGGCGTCCACACAACTCAGGCATTTTTTTGGTATGGTGCCAGGGAATTATGTAGTGCAGCAATAATCCAGAAGAAGGGGTAGTCAACTGAGCAAGGGCAGTCTTTTGTTTAGAGTTACTATGAGTTCAAAACAGAGGAACCTCATAGTTAGTAATATGAGAAAGCCATGTTACATGTTAATGATTCCGTCATACTCAAGCATTAACTGTGTGCCAACAAGCATATTATAACGGTTGCTTTTTAAAGCCACAGCAGTT
>JAKSZP010019206.1:0-28454 GCA_022478985.1 Massospora cicadina
CAGTTTAAGGAGGAGATGGAGGCCCCGTGATAAAATATTTTCTTTTATTGCTTGGATGTTGGCGCGCTGAAGAAGAAGCTGACTTTCTAAGGTGTTCAAGAAGGCGCCTAACCCTCAGCAGGTTTTCCCAAGTGAGAAATGTATTTATCAACATGTTTGGGAAGATGCTTATATTATTTATTTCATCTAACGGGGATTAATCAAGACCCTGGGGGTTAAGGGTGGACCCTGCCCAGGGGAGCTTGCACCCTTTGTGCCACATTAAAATTTTTGATCCCTAAGGTGGCTGGGGCCCCAAAACGACTTTTCTTCAAGGGACTCAAAGTCCCCAAAGAATAGGCACTGTGGGACCAGAGGTCCCAAGAGGGTCTAAAGGACCTTACCCCTTCCTCCTGGGGGAAAAGCCCGGGGAACCAGCTCCTGATAGTGCTGGAGGAGTTTGTTTTTGTTTTGACTTGGAAAAGGGTTGGTTCCAAGCAGCCTCAAAGAGTTGAAATTCCAATGAATCTGGCCCCGAGGTAGTGAAATTCTGCTATACAACCCCGTTATTTGGTTTGGGGCTTCCTTGATTAATCGTCAAAATATTGACAGTGTCTTCAATTCTCAGGGAATAAAGGAGAAAGCTGTGTTATATGAAATTAACAAATGGGAGTGTAAGGTTTTTTAAGCACCATTTTTTGTGAGACTTCATGATGATGCAGCCCAAATAACTGTATGAGGTGATGAATGGCAGGATGGACAAAATTTTTTGAAGATAAAGCTTGCTCCCCAAAAAGTCTTTTTCCTTCGGTAGTTGTGCTAAGGTATATAGATCCCTTTGGTAGAAGGCACCAAAGAAGCACAGGAGCGATTTGAGCCCCTCCACAGAATAGACGCCATTTAGTAACTGTTGAAAAATTTTGTTAAGGTTCTCATATTGAAGTTGGTACTGATCACCGTCAACAGAAGGCAATGAACTGGAACTTGACAAAAACTTTAACTTTCGCCTGCATGGGCGGTACTTTGTATTGCAAGATAATAATTCATTGAGCGACTCTTGTTGACCAACGCGGTCAACTTTCTTGACTGCTATTATGATCCATTGTTTGGATAGACGTTTTCACTTGGAAAGCTTGGGGCCCCTTTTGTAGGCACCACTTTTCCCGCGTATCAGTTTCTTGACTGACGCCAAAGTTTGAAAAAGGGGGAAAACGTAATTAACAGAGATCAAAACAAAAAAATGTAACGAATATAGACTACTTTTTTCAAAAAAGCGTCAATATTTTTAGGGCGTGTGGGGGTATGGTGCCTTGAGGACCTTGGACCCATTTCAATCAGGATCTTTCCCGCCTTGATTGATTGTCTTGTTGGCACCCCCAGTTCTACATCGTCCTCAGACCCGCGGGGGGGGACATGTCTATCAACATTTGGGGAAATGGGGATGAGATTCCTGAAGGTTTTTACATTGATTATTGTGCACGGATGATTACTGAAATCTAGTATCAATGCCTTCAAAATAAGGTTCCGTTTGCACTGGTTTGAGAGTCAATCAACTGAGGCTCAATTTTTTAAAAGCAGGAATTTTGACTCACTCATCATCTCAAATCTCAACAATCGCCAAGGCCAATATTGACACCTTCTCCTTCTTCCAGATCCCCGCATCCAAGTTGCTTATGATATTACTAATTACATGAAGAGGTGCATTTAGCTCAACTCCTCACGTACCCTTCCCTCTCACCAAAAACCCCTCACCCCACAGATGCTCCCACATCCTTATTCTCAGCTATGTGCCAATACTTGATAAAGGTTGAAAAGTGGAAAAAAGTATTTCCCCAACACCCTTCCCCATCCACCTTGGTGGGATAGCGTTTATCTCCCCCTCACCGGGAAAGGGATATCTTTTTATTATTGTTCTGTCTGGTAATTTCATTTGGTTTATTCATATTATTTTATTTTATATGTGATCTTTAAGCTTTTTATTATGTCCATTCCCTAGCCAACTTACCTTAAAAAAGAAAAATTTTTCCCTTTCGGGTCATATACATTCCATCTTTTTATAATTTTTTCTATGTTTATATATTGATATATAAATTTAGATCCAAGATTTAAAATTTTATATGGATCTAATAATTAAACCATTGGTTACGTTTTTTTTTGTACATGATCCATTGTTAACTTTAATATTAATTAATGGTCCCGTTAAAAATTTATCCAATTTGGTTAGATGAATAATCTTTCCAGCGTCATAATATGTGACCTTATCATTAATCACCAATTAAAAAGTAAACAGGCTAATTTTTTCTTCATACTTTTCAGCATTATTAGTGGCATTGTTTGCCACGGTTGATTTAAATCAGATGTGAAAAAAATTATAATTGATTCTCAAATTGTACTTATAAGTATATAAACCCCAACGTATTCCCAAACCTGTGTTTAATTAATTTATGATTATAGCTCCCATTTTTTTCCCTTTTTTTAAATTTTATTTGAGCATAAGTATGATCTGTATTTCAATAATTCAGTGTCAATCCCTTTTGCTTTCGTTTAGTAATTTTATTCAATTTTACCATATAAATTGATATATGGTAAACTTTAGGCTATTCCACAACTAAAATAGGTAATTAGAAATTAATGTCAGGTTTATCCAGTAGAACTTAATAGCATGCGATTATAATTGTTCCCCATCTAAACCAGATAGCATTTTCCTTCCTCATTACTAGACTTTTTTCTTGAATTTAAAAAGATTATTTGATACTTATTTTCCTTCTCTAGAACTGTGAGGCATAATGCCCTTAGCTCTTCATTTGTGGAAAGTCATGAAAGTATTATCTGGCCATCTTTGCCCTTCAGGTTTATTTTAACTGTCCACAATTTTAACATCCTTGGTTTTTTAGTGAACTTTCCCAAACCCTTTTTATTTAATTCAAGTTACTAATTATAGTTTTGTTTGGCGCATCAAAGTTTAACCCCCAAAACAATGATGGTTTCCATATTTTTATATATAGAAGTGTTGGTTGCTAATGCTGAAAACATTTCTTGTTAGAATCTTGATAGGGTTTAGATTGCCATTTGCGTGGCTTTGCAATTGTTAAATTTATTCATTGTATTCTAGCCAGCAAAATTTTTAACCTTCTGATATAATTAATTGACAAATGCTCAAATGTTATCCTTTTAGAAAGTTATCCCCCAAAACTTTGTTTTTGACCCGCAAATTATTTGGGCTAACAAAAATCATAACCACATTCTCAGCATTTATGCAAACAGATTTCCATAAGTGGAAGCACAAGATTATGACAATCTTTGTATAGACAAATGAAATAACCACATTCTGGGAAACACTTATCAGAAAATTGTCATTTTTGATAGCTTAAAGAACGTTGTAGCCTTATCTAAAAGCAATGTTTATAGTTTTATATCATAAAAATTTTTCAGTATTGCTGCTTTGACAGTTGTATGAATTGTGCAACTAGTAACACTTGCCAAAGGGAGTATTGTCGGGTCAGGATATTGAAGCTTAAGCACCAGGAATGTTCCTAGTGAGCTGAATGTTCCCATATTGATCCCTTCAAGATACAAAAAAAAACCTTTTTTAAACCTGAATTGGGTTAAAAATAGACTCCTTCTTTTTCATTTCAATATTTGAGCCATATTTAATTTAAAAAATCTTAAACCCTTTGATTTTTTTCCTTCAACATAAGTACGTCCCTGATAAATTTTAATTTCCTTTAAACGTAAATTTTCCGGGAAAAAATCCATTGTTTTTTTCACAACGTAATAACCTTTTCTACCATCTTTAAAACCCTTTTTTTATAATTTCATTCATTTTGGAAGGGCCGATATTATTCTAATCTAGCTGATGGTATTCCTCTTATTTAAAAATTTTCAAGTTAGTTTGGTCATTATATAGTGTTTATTAAACTTCTATACGCTTCTTAGGTTGAAAGACTCAATTTCCTGTATTGAGCACCAATGTAAACTTTATGGGAAAAAAAAATGCCAAGTTCTTTTGAATGATTAAGAAATATAGGAGGGGTTAGTTTTATATAAACAACATCCCGTTAAGTCTCTTTTTAAGTTAGCATAATATCATTTAGGCATCTTCTTACAAAAAAGTAAAATCTACCTCACTCAATGTAGCTGAAAATTTAGGTAAGGGCAAAAACTTTCACTCTTCAGAAAGGAGCAAAAAATACCATATATGTAACTTTTATTTCGTTTATCTTCAATAAATCAAATGGATTGAATAATAAAGATTTACATAATCTCAATGGCTAACTTGTATTTTGCCTTTTATTTTTTAATGGCATTCATCATTGATGTTTATATCCAAAAAGGAACCATTTTCAATGAATGACTTTTACATTTGGCATCTCCACCTAATAGACATTCATCACCAACCAGATTATATCCTTACATATAACTTAGAAATGACGCGTTACAATGCCTTTATTCATCTCTATTAATTTTAAGCTTGAAAAGCTATTGACAAAGCTTAGATAATAAAACTTTTTATCCTTAACGCGTCTTTTTAAAAAAAAAACTAGCACGTTAAAACAAGCGTTACAATGATTTGGAAGCCTCAAATAAAACATCAAAAAATTGGGGCCTCATTCTGATCAATTCAAATAAAAAATTTGGGCTTAAAATCGGTAAATTAAATCATCTATTCGCATATTTACATTTTTGGGTTATTGTTTTTTTTTTAAAATTAAGAAGTAACAAATTGGGTTAATCTTAACATTAGTATAAAAAAAATATTTGCCAAAAAATTATTAAATATGATATGATTATTATATTTTATTTTGCCCAAATTAATATCTATTTCAAAGCTAGATAGTGGGGTCATTAAATGCTAAAATTCATATAGCCAAGACATCTTTGAGCTTTGTTTTGGGTCAAAAAAGAGTAGATCCGGGAACATCTTATAATGATTGATGCAAAAGTAGGGATATTACACAAATAAAACCATTTCCTCAATATTAGTACAAACAGGTTAGAGGTGCATCTTGGGAGAGACTGACAGGAAGTACCATTTTTGTGGACTCAGCCTAGTTGTCAGTGGCTTTAATACTGCCCAGTTGTAATTTAGTATATATAGAGACTTTAGGATAATCAAGTTGGGAAAAAACTTACTTGAAAGAAAGTTTAAGGGGTTCTAAATGGCAAAAGATTATAATATCTTTATTCCTAAGGGGAGGATACCCCGTGGTAGAATGGACTTACCACTCCCAAGTTCAATTCTGGTACAGGAACTTTGGGTAGTGGACAATTATTACTGGAGCATTTCGCACCAATCCCCCAAAACAGATTGCAATAGAAAAAGGCAGTCTATGGAGTTCCTGGCCTATTACCATGCATGGGGGTTTTTCCAGTTTTTATCCTCCTTTCCCATTCATTTGTTTTCCCCCTTATCTAGTGGGTATCATCCCCAGATCAGCCTACCTCAAAAGAAATTTATAAAAACTTTTTTTTTAAGATTTGGGGCTTTATTTCAGTGTGTGAGTTTAGTATTTAAAGGGATTACTTTTTCCCCGGTTTAGAAAACAGGGATTTATATGAGTGTGAAAATTTTTTTAAGTATAGGTTGTGCTTTTACCAACCATCTGTTTTTTTTTTACCCTTTTTTTAATTTTAACTAATATCTAGATAAATGGTTTGATGTTTATTAGAAAATATTTTCCATGAATGCCTCAGCTTTATATTTGTCAAAAGTTGTATTATATCATTGTTAATTCTCCCTTTGGGAAACCCTTCATCCACCAGTAATTTTAATGGTAAACAAATACTTAATACCCACCAGTGCAATTTTTATTTCCTTAAATTACGACTTGTAACCATGGACTCAGTTTTCATATCGCTTATTATAATATTTTTAATTTCATTACCCTCCGCCCTCACATAAGCATAGAATATTCAGTAATAGGGTCTTAACTTTATATGACATTCACTTGGATCTTTCAATTGCCATATTACTATTATGAAAATTCCCAAGACCTAATTTTTTCCTTGGCCTGATTTAGATTTATATCTCAATATTACCATTTTTTAAATGTTGTTTAATATTAAAAAAGCACTTAAATGAACTTTTAAATTAGAAGAGATATTTATTGAGGTTGTCATCTGTAGGGTGATCTTTTCCTATTTGCCTTAAGAAGCCACATTTAAAAGATTACTTACCAAGATGATAAGCAACTATATATTTGGTACAATACTGCTTCTTTGTTTTAGTTTAAAACCCTATTTTAATATTAAAGGTTTATTTTTGTAGGTTTTGCCAAGGTTACTGTCATCAAACAGTATCCTTTATATTGTGTTTTATAATGTACCTGAATCCAATGACCCTGTCCCAAATTTAAAAAATACCTCAATTATTTATAGACTTTCAGTTTAATTTATTTAGAAAATTTATCTTGTTTAAAAATGACCATGCAACCATAGCTTTTCATTGTAGAAATTTCTTTTTAATAAAATAATAAAAAAAATTTCAAGTAGACTTTCCTTTTTATTAATTTAAGTTCTGTAATTAAAATTGATAGATGTATAATAGATTTATATGATGACATTGGCCTTAGAGTAGATTAGATTTGATGAAGGATTTCAGGTTAAATAGATTGTATTTTTTGATTAGTGAGATTTTAAACTAGTAGTGAACTTTATTCAGATATGGGTTATTTAAATATGTGTCAGAATCAAAGTAAAAAAATTAATTGAGCAAACTCAGTTTGATATAAAAAGCATAAAGTGATCTAGAATCAAACTTAGAAAATTGCAAAAACTACTGGTCAAAGCTTCACCTATAAGAGGGAAAGACTGGCAAAGTGTTTTCCTAAAATTTTTAAGCTAGTACTTACCTAAAAGATGCTATAAAACAAAAAGAAATGGGAATACTAAAATTCTGGGGAGCAATTTATACAGTATTCAAAGCCCAAAGATGATGGGCTTTAATGAAAGAAATCAATATTCTTTTTAATCCTCACTAAAATTAACCTTTTAAATTATTTCAGTGAGTAAGATGGATTTAATAAGACTAATCCCAAGCGTTACACTCAACAACATAATGATGTTCCTCAATTAAGCATCCCTTATCACTTTTTAAGAGATATATTCATGTTTTTCAAAATAGTTTTAAATGGATTATGTAGACTATCATGATTATTTCAAAACCCCCCAATGAAAGCCTTTTTTTTCATTGGTATGAATATTATCTGACATTCTACAGTGCAATAAAACAATGAAAATATAGTACCTTGTAGTTCATAAGATATGTTTTAAAAATTTTGATATCAGATTATAGATTTGGCAAATTAATTTTCTAATATGTAAACCCCCAAATCATGATAAATTTACTATAGGGGTCAGTGTGCACTTACCATTTATAAGGATAGGCTTAATATGACATTTGATTCCAATTCTTTTCCCCAAGCCATTTGAAAAATTCTTCATTAGTTGGAAAATTTGTTTGGGCGCTAAGATATATAATCTGAGGGTTAATTCGGGATTAAATTATATGTTTCTTAATTTTGAATGAGCTAAAGATGATGCAGATGCTTACTGACAAAATTAGAATTTTAAAAAATACTTGATTAACCTCTTAATCCTTTTGTTAAGTTTATGTCGGGTAATTATACCCAATTTTAGTACTTTGATTTTGTTTATTATGTTTATAGATTATTATGTGTGCCCAGGTAATTTCGGGATTATTCATCTACAAATGTAGTAAAACCTTTTTAACCAGTATTTTATCCATATTTACCTAATTAAACTTTATTATTTTGTGATTATAATTTTACAAAATTAATTTTAAAATTTACTGTATCTAAGGCCATATGACTCATGTCTGAGGTCACGTTTGTAAAAGTTTGCTGACGTCCTATTGCTTATCTGGGTTTTACTTTAATCAGGGGACACATGTCCATAAATAAATAAGTTTGATATAGATGTTAAGCCTGTGAATAATATAAAAGTTTCTTTTTTATCTTATCTAACATAGCAGATAAATGACTTATAAAGATGGATTTCACATTCTACAGCACAGCTCTTTTTCATATGATGGAAGTTTTTGAAATCTTTTTTTCAAAAGCACCTTCCATTACCCCTCAGTTTTCCTTAATGATATCAGCTGTCCTCACCTTTAAGCACAGGAACATAAAGTAAGTCCCCCCTGAATCATAAAGCTGTGATTTCCAGATCCCTATATTGAGTTGTTTTGCCTCTGAGATTATATCTCCTTGGCCTTAAATCCTCTCCCTTAAGTATCTAGCAGTTACTTTTTTTCTAGTCTTGGTTTTTACCCTTTCTTGTTTCTACTTCACCCCATTGCCTAAAGTTTTTTCTTTAAAAATGATGCCTAGTTTAGAGCCTTTAAGATCCCAAAGGACCCTCATTAGGCCTTTCTTTACTAAAATATACTATCCCAAAATAAAGGCATCCTATACTTAACTTAGTTTTTTTCAATTTAATGTATTAGCGAGATTTTCAAAAATCAGTTTAGATGATCACATTTACATAATGGTATAATTTTTTTTTAGTTATAAAAACAAAATTTTAAAAATTTTTAAACCCAAAAAAATAAGAAGTTGATGCAAGCTTTTCACCTGATTTAATGATAGACTAATAACCTTGGTTCAATTCCAACTTTTTTTTAGCCTATTTTTTTTTTCCAAAATTTTTTTACAGTTTCCTGTTTTATTTTTGTCATACCTTGAAATCAATGCCCTAGGATATCAACGGGAAATTTACTTTATGCCGTGTGGTATAAACCTCACTTCCTAAACTTTTTAAAGTTTGATATCAAAAACTCCCACTCTTCCTTTTCAATATTTGTTTTAGTTTTATATTCTATCATAGTATGATTTTGGCTATGGCTCTAGTTTTATACTATCTTCGTTAAAACAATTGACTACCCCCTAGATAAGCTGTTGCAACCACTTATTGAGTCATGTTTTCCCCAAATAGTAAAAATAAAAACTTTTGTTCATGATACTTTTATGTCCCCGGATGTTTTTTTCATTAATTCACTCATTGATGCAATACTTATGGTATATATTCTTTAAAATATGTGCACAAGGAGAGGGCAATAGTGAAAAAAGGCATATGTCTATATAAATTATATCCAAAGAGTATATGATGAAAAACTTTATTTAGAATGCTTTATAGTAAATTTGATGAGGGTTTTGTCCCATTTTATATCACTTGCATATATAAAGTGAGATTAATTTTTGATTACTATTTGTATAAATTATATGTCTTTATAAATATTCTGAAATAAATACATAGTTACTTATAATATATGAATGAAAAATTTCGCTCAATCTCACTTTTGATTGTTTTTACAAAAAAATTTAAATTATCCACCGCCATCTATACACGTCAATTTCCCAATTTATGTCCTCAGATCTGCAGACTGCTGCTTCAGTGTGGGGCAGCCGTGATCCACCTACCAGCGTTTTCCGCCCTATAGGGGAAATATACAGATGTGTTGAAATAGTCCAAAACTCAACTGGCCAATTTGTCCCTCCATGGGACCTAGCGCTTCCCTTTCATGATCCACTCAACTCAACCCCCATCCTCTCACCCTACCCTGATCCACTACCCAAATTTTGCCTCCATATCAACTATGGGCATTTGTTCACATATGGTGACAAAGCAAAATTGAACTTGCCACCGCTGCCTTTGGCCAGTTGGTTTTTTTGATTTTCGCCCTTTTAAGGTTTATTTTAACATAAACCCAAACAGAGGGGGACGATGCAGGGCTGCGTTGACTCCACTAATTTAAAAAAAACCCCACCCCCACTACCCAAATTCGTTCATTGATGACACCACACTGGTGGTGCACCAACCCCCTTTTGCATCTCCCACCAAAAATTTTTATAAAAAAGTTGTCAGGTTTTTTGGCTTAGGGCACTCAGCCCAACCTTGTCTTCACCATTCCTTCTGGTGTAGCCCTGGCTGCCCCTCAAGCCACTGCCATCATCATAAATCACTCAAAAATTACCTACAAGTCCCCCCATGCTCTCATTGCTGCAGCACTGGGGCATTTTTTTGGGCTTGTGTCAATAGTGGTCAACAAATTTGTACCATTTGTTTTGAGCTTAACCACTCTAAACGGTCCCGACCCCATGAAAATTCACTTGTTCAACATGAACACGTTTTCAGTGACATCTGAATGGGGCGCTTTTTTCTCCATCCCATCCAACGTTCTTTACGTTGGGTCAATTGGGGAAAACACCCACCAAAACCTCCAGCTACATCACCACTCTGTGAACAACCTGACCAATCAGAGTCAGGCTTCACCACCATTTGCACCCAAGCAACCCATTTGATACTATACCCCACCCAAATTCTACATCCACTTTCTAAATTTTTTTGGGGAGGCCGACCTGGGATGATACCCACCAATTAGGGAAGTAAGAAAATGGGAAAGGAGGAAAAAACCCGGAAAACCCCATATGCGGCGATGAAAACCCGGAACTCCATGGACCGCCTTTGCTATTCGCTATCTAGTCGGGGCATTGGCACACAAAACCAACACAGTCAAAATCTCCCCTACCCAAAGTCCATTACCAGGATTGAACTTGGGAGGCAGTGATGGGGGTCCATACCTACTCTGGGGTATCCCCCCTTTACATCCACTATTCTCATGAACCAAAACCCTTTGGGGACCTTTTGGGATGAAGTTGATGAATCAGGTGAAATTATCACAAATAAGGATGATGAATAAGGAATAAGGCCCATTAATATGATTGGGCTAAATTTTATAACTCTGATTTTGACAAACCCTCTCAATCAGATGATATCAGATGAACGAGTTTCTAATATCCCAAAAGGGAATTGGGAAGTAAGAGCCACATAATTGACTCTACTAGGGACCAGTCCACCTGAGCCAATCCCTGAACCCCCCCCTTTTCCCCTTCCACATGTACTCAGATCCAAGTCCCCCAACTGTTGGAGGATTTAAGCTACACGCAACGCCACACCATGCCCACTATTGGAGCCCATGCCTTTAATCCAATATTCTATTTTAAATAAAATATCATTTTTTTTGCAACCAAATCTTTTTTTGGATTTTTAGGGGTTTTTCATAGAAGACTCAACTTATTCAAAATAGCCTATTCTCAAATATATAGTGCTTTCACGAATATAAAATAAGCTTTTCCTCTATGCCAAGCTCTCCTGAACCATCCAGCATATCTCAGGCAAAGATTCCAACCCCTGGAATCATCGTCCAAAATTCAAAAATCTGACATCATATTGACTTGGGTGAGTTTTTGGGTTTGGACCAACGAATATCCCTCGCTCCAATTCCTTCTCATATAGGTTTCTCCTTATATTTGGGCATACTAACTGATCCATAGCAATATATGGATCAGGTACCACCTGATACGTTACAATATGCTCCTAAACCCAATGGATTTCCCTTCCAAAGTGATCAACAGCTTGCCTTAAAAGCGGTGGCCTCACCTTATTGCCACCAACTATGCAAAGCAATGGCACAATCAACGAATCATTTTTATGGCTAAGCAAAATCCAATTCTCCCCAGATTTCCCCCAAAATTGCACGGGAAAAAAACACCAAATTGGCTGATGACGCCGATGATGCTGTACAACATGTTGCAGTACTAGCATAATATGACCCCTCTATGATTTATCCAGCAAACAATTGTCAACTTGGCCTACTCCCAGATGCCCACATCCAAGCGGATCATCATGTTTCTGAGTTAATTGAGGCTGTCTTCCAAGTTAACCTTGAATTAAATAACCTTTTTACCCTCCAACCCCCCCGCCAATCCCCCAAAGCCCTTGCTCTTTTTTTTGTCTGCTTTTACATTCATTACATCTTCAAACAAGTTCCGCCTGAAGAAAAATGTAACCCCCCCCCTCTGCCATAGTGGGTGTCAAATTTGCCTTCCAGGATTCAGAATAAGAATGTTTTGAGTCAAATTAGTCAAAAAGAGGAAATGTCAGACATTTACAAATTCCATAATGAAAAGATCAATTTAAATGATAATAACGATTTTATTGGCCAAAAGACCCTGGCCAATCCTTGGAAACCCTGAAATTGGGGTAACATGATTTCAAATACTTAGTGCAATTCACACAAGATCAAGCAATCAGATTACTCTGACCACACACCGGACTCTGGGGGGTCCATTGGATGATACTCCCCAGCCACAACCAGTTCCATTCAATCACCATAGCGGGGGCCACCCCTTTATAAGCTTGGCGGAGGGCCCCCCAAAGGGGCAAAAATTTTTCTAATGGGGATTAGCTGAATTAATAAATCATTACTCCACAGGTACATATTTCATAAAAATAATTCCCCATCCCTCATTCAACCAAAGTAAAGCGATTTTCCTGAGCTTCAATAGGCCAAAATTACATAGTTCCTAATTTGGAACATACTAAGCTATTCTAAATTTATCATTAAAATCTCTTGACCCTCAATACAATTTAAAAAGAACGGTACAGTATTGGGGGGTTTCATTTTCTGATCCCTGGTGACACCTAATGCCATTAAAATACAACTTTATATTTTTTAAGGTTTAGTTGTCTTTATTTATCAAATGGTTTCACCCCCTATTTTTTGGGATTTTAGTTGACAACGCACCGTGACCCAAAAAAACCCAAAATTCAACGAGGGGTGCTCACTACGGGGGCCATGAAAATAAGAATCCGTTTATAAATGACAACTATGTCAAAACCCAAAGGTTTAATTTAATAGTATCAACTAGCCAGTGCTTTGTCTCGCTTAAAAAAGGCTTGAGCAGCACTCATTGCAAGGCCCTTATGGGGCCCCCTCTGGTATTCATAAAACTCCTTTTAGAGATAAGTTTACCCCAGGTCAGGGGAAATGTTGCTTCTTTCCCCTTTATGTATGAAGTTTATATGGTAGGGGGAACGGACCATCTTAAAATTAAGACCTCCTTCCCCGTTAAGTCGTGGGGCCTAAGAGATAATGGTTTCGCATATGGCCACCATCAACACCTGGGAGAGGGAACAAGCACTAAATGAGGTTTAAAGGTCCCTACGAAGTTTGAACAGGCAAAAAAGGCCTTTATTTCCTTAGTCTGCAACAGGGCGAATCCATCACCCTTTTTCTGAACGCTTTTACACTAAAGCTCATCCCTTATTGCTTGCTAAGATTTACCCTTAGATGATGCTATTGAAGCTATCTTTTCTGGCTTGGCGTTCCATTTTTTCCTTAAAAAATCTCTTCTGTATAGCGCTCATTTAAAAGTATACGCGATATCAAGGAAGACTTGCTAGAGGGGACTGAGTTTTAGAATTTGACCCATGAAAGGGGCTCAGAGAATAGCATCTACGCCGAATAATTTAGCTCTACTATGGCTGTTTTCCCCATGGAAACCCTCCTCGATTGCCAGCATAAATTGCTTCTTCTTCCCCAAGATATGAAAATGGTGATGGCTGTGACAGGACAGTGCTCCCTTTGTCTTCAGGTCAAAATAAGCTCAATTGGTGGAAGCAGTTTTCCCTTTGCATTGTCCATGTCTTCTTGGGGCTTTCCCAAGTGGTTTAAAAGCCTACTCTTCAGCCTAAATTCCTCTTTTGGGGAAAAATCGCCCCTACTAAATGGGTTAAATGACCTGGACACAAAAGCTAAACTACCTGTTTCACCAAAGACCTGCCACTAACACCAAAGCTGGTGTGCTAAAGCCACGCCATGACGCTACCTCCCTAAACCTATTTCCAGCTAACTCTGAGAAAACTATCTCCATGGGGTAACCCTCCTACTTTGAAGGTTGAAAATCGAGCTGTCACAATTGCAACGCCTCCTCCAAAAGTTTGTAAAGTGGAGGAACAACCCCAGAAATTATTCTGCCTTGGGGGAAACCCCGAACCTCTTTAACCCCCGGGTCCATAAAATGCTCAATAACCCCCTTAATGGAAATTTAAGGAGGTGGGGGAGGGGTATTGTTTTTTAAAGCCCCAAGGAAATGGGGGTACCCACCATTTTAAAACCCGGATAAAGCGGATTGGTCTAAAAAACCCCACAAAAAATAACTTTATCAGGTGTTGAGAGGCATGGAGGTTATTGATACCGTCAGTGACGCTGATCATCTCATTGCCACATTATTCTGGCCCCTCAGAATGTTCATACATGCAGTCTATCCAAGGAAAATTTCTGAAAATACCAAACGCCTTGCTTTTTCTCTCCCGCTGAAGTAGGTCCTCGCTCTTCCCCCCCAAATTGAGTAAAACTTTTAAAAAAAGTGGAGGTTAGTGTTAATAAGAGTGTGAGTTAAGGCTATTCTTGACATTAGGTCCCCCGTGAACGCTTTTTAACAAAAATTATGAAAAAAAATTTAAATGGCCCTGACCTCGACTATACACAAGAGTTTGGGCTTAGGGCCAAACAACACTCGCGCTATTGGGGCCTACTCATCTTTATCCCTCCAATTTGGGATACTTCTCCCCCCAGCCCCCCGGGGGGGGCCCTTTGGGCCCAAAAAACCCATTATCTAGTCATTAGTACCAATTCATGCTCAAATATGAAGGAATTATTAACTTGAATCAGGGCTATATCTCCTTGCTTAACTACGAGGCCCCCTGATTTTGACCAATGATGAACTCAATTACTGAGAGGTTGGTATGACAGGATGATAGCTATACATTCTGGCAGATGGGAAATTAGAGTTGTGGCGAGTCTTGAGATTAAACTAAAAAGCTATATGGATGTAAAGCAAATTGATATAAGTAACGATATTTTGGAGAATTGGGGGGATTCTACAAAAACCCTCAAGATAAATAAAAACTTCAAAAAAGGGAACAAATAGGAGATTACTAAGCAGAGGATGCATTTGGTTGGAATGCTGAGATAATAATTGAATGGAAGGTTAAAAGGGAAAAGATTTTTTTGTAGTTAGCAGATAAGTCTGCGTTGATTAGAAGATAATAAATTTAATCAAGGTGATTGTTCCATATATTATTTTTTTGGGCTTTTATTAAGTCTTCATTCCCTTCATCTGATTTAGTTGTTTAGTGGCTAATACCCTGGGTAAACCAGATCAGCAGAATCAAACCATTACGCCAAAAAAAAGTGGTGCTCACTATGGGGCCGTGGTCATCTGTAACTTATTGCACTAGGGCAAAATGGCAAGTCCTCACTTGTTACGCCAAAACCTGATTGGATTTCATGCTGAATATACCGAGGAAGCTAGGGGGGCATCCAACGATGAATGGGCACTTTTACAGTAACAGAGCTGGGCGATAAAGATGCTATGATCAATTTGCAGTTAGAAATTGTCCTGAGTTGGTGGTTTATCAACAAGGTCCCCACGAACGTGCCACCCAGCAGCGGGGGGATTATAGAATGGCTTCTGTGGGGGTATTGACTTTGAAGATGAGACGGGGGAGCATGCTTTAAAGTAAACTCTACAATCAATGGGACCAAGGAACCCATTTGGTTGTTTATGTCCTATCATGATGCGACTACCATGGGTTGTCTTGTTGGCTTTGTACTATGGAAACCCAAAAGAATATTTAGTCGCATATCAAAGCCATCAATACACCAGCTACTGCGTGTGCTGGCCCCCACAATAATAAATTGGGGACGTCATACGATTCATTCAAGACAAAAGAATGATACTTGCCTTTACTTGATCATCTTGATCGCTCCTTTTTAGAAGTGCATGGGGTGGGGCGGGGGACCACCATGTGGGGATGTCCATCGTTGGTTAGTTGTTTTTGTTCCCTTTGAATAAGAGTCATCTCGAGTGATAGGAACTGTTTGTTTGGTTTTTTTATTGGGGAATGGATTTTTTTATCCACTTTGGGGAAGAACATGAGTGTTTTATGAGGACCTGATGGAATGTCAAAACACTTTGAGCTGTGAGGGATCAGATTGGGGAAAGGGTGTGACTGAATGATGGATAACATATCACATTGGCTCTGTGGCGCTAATTAGTCAATTCACATTGAGTGGAGTAATCGTGGATGGCTGCAATGCCATACTTTTTAATGTCGCCAGAATATCGCCAGTTGGTAGGTCAGGTTACACAATTGGGAAAACGTTAGTCAGGCTGAGCGCAGTTGAGCCATTACTATTCCATTAATTGAGACAGTAGAGTATATGGATATGTGATGCAGTTGGATACCATTTGATGGGCCAACAAGGAACAGTGCTAGAGCGAGCCCCCCTCATTAATCAAGTAGATGACACCAACTGACAAGGGGTGACACTGGATGGACGCACCAAGAACGCAAAGCACAGTAAAGGATGTTCTCTCATTGCTTCAGGCAGTTGAGTGGTGGACTCTGAATGAGAATTCTATCACAAGTAGATAGTATGAGACACTTCAACTGGGGGCAAGACAGCCAGTGTCAGTGTTACTTGTTAAAGTGGAATGGGTAATCAACAAACATTTTGCTGAATAAGCTGGAACAGGGGAAGAGAAGCAGTCAGCAGCGAGTCGGGAGGGGGAGTGCTAGGGATCAGCCATGGTACCCCTTGGGGCGTGGCAAACCTCCTTGCAACCCAACTTCTTATGAGTCCAATTGGCGTATTCGCCCCCCACCCTCTTGTCCCTACAATAGTTCACAAGGGATTTTTCCCCCCAGTATTTTGGGAACCAATTCAGCTGTTTCTCATGGCTGGACCCTGGAGCAAAGAAAAATTTTTGGATCAAGAAGTTACCCCCCTTCAGTAGTGATGGAAATATGCACAGTTATTTTAAATGATTCACATTTGCAGAGGAAGGGGGCCCTTGGATTAGGGTAAAAAAAACAGTTTCTGTCCGCTTTGGACGTAGAGAGCATTAATCAAGTCATGTTACCCCCAAAAATAGTGCATTATCTTATCAAGAGGTAAAAGAGACTGTTATCCAGCTGTTTGAGGGCGTGGCTAAGATGGCTAAACAAAAAACTGATTTCCTGACTCTAATTTCAAAAAACGAGTCTTTGTTAAAGTTCATGAAATCTTGGCAGAAGAACATTTTTAATAGGAGCAAACATTTTACCACTGAGGACATAGGGATATGATGACATGGCAGCAAACCATAATGAATATAATGCTAAATATCAATTTTTGGGTGAAGAAGCGGGGCTTATTTGAATTGTGAACACTTTACATCATCTCTCCCTCATGTTCAGCCTCCCCAAAATAGAGATTAGACCCCTGCCGCTGCAGCATTCAGGGGTATGGACACAATCCGGGTTTTATGCAGTTGGGGAAAAATTCATCCGCCTTATATATCAGCAGATCTTTTCGCCCATGTACGCTCAGCCGCCTCATTGACCTTTCAATTTCAGTTAGTTTTTTAATTCCTTCTGCCAAACTAAGACGTGAGCCCTTTATGAATGCTTGCTTTCATGTGGACAAAAAAGGGAAAATTTTGTGGTTAATTGCCCAAGTAACAAGCAGTTGTATGGGTGCCATCTGGGAAGATTGAGCAAGGAAAAAATCAAGTGGAGTAGAGATGAGATGTTCTCCTCCCTAATTCAATTAATTGTCCCTAACGATTCTCAAGAGTATCTTCGCTAATCGGGAAACCAGCCTGATGACTTGTTATACCAAAAGCTTCCATAAGATACATCAGCCTCTGTATAGAGAGTAATTATTCCCCTTAAGCTCTGAGTTCCCCCATGATGTGAAGAAGCTGTACTCATGGCAGATAATGGAACAAAATGACATAAGTAATGCAGGACCTTCAACAGAAATCGCCTCCCTAATGGAGTTAATGTAGCTATTCCTCAAAAAAATCGCTCAGGAGTATACTCATGGCAGTTAGGGCATATCCTCCCTTCCTTGGTAACAAAACCTTTGGACGTCTATGTAATAAACACCAATGGTTTTTCTTATTTGGAGTGTATCCTACTGTAAAATTTTTGATATAAAATACAAAAATACGAGCTATTATAGACATTGATGCCCCAGTTGATATAATTTCTACTAAGCTTGAGGGCCCGGCTTCTCGCTGAAGCCAAATGTGGATCACAAAGTAGTTATGGGACCACGGTGGCACAGAGCACTGTGTCTGAATGAGCTTACAATGCGTTGCTTTTGCGATTTGATTTGGTTAGGGCTTCCACTCAAGTGGTGGTTCTGCAAAATAAACTATGATATGCTGATTGGTGCTGCATTCATGAGGAGCTTTAGATCCATGGTCAATATGGCAGAAGAAACCTTTAAATATTTTGGGACAACAGTTCCACATTTACTTTACCTCATGGAATCCAACGGATCTGTTCCGCTCCACTCAAATCAATTTTCGTATAGTGATGGGTTGATTCCTGTCTGATATCAGCAAATGAAGCGAAGAACCAAAACCCCTCCCCAACCAGATCTATGAGTATAAAGGTTTTCCCTCTAGATCAGCGAGCGCTTGAGCTACCTTCTGAGCACCAGCATAATGGGAAAAACGGATTGAAATAGACATCCCTGAAGTGCTATATGTGAAATTGTCCCAAAAATTTGTGGCTTGAACCAATGTGTCCAGGGCTACTGTTACCAGGAAATGGTGAAGTAAGGTACTGATAGCAAACCTACAGAAGGATTCAATGACAATTCAAAGGCACTAAGTGGTGCTTATCTACAATTGGGCCTATTGATGAGGTCTCGTGTTCATGATTTTGGATCATGGGAGGACCTCAGCTCAGGCAAATCCTTTATTGGCATATGGCAGTGGTCCATGGGAAGCACTAACTGGATTGCAGAAGAGCAGAAAGAAAAGGGCGATATCTCTATTTAAAAGATACTGAGATATTTTACATCTGAAATCATATTTGGTGCGCAAGGGGTGATGCATTGGATAGATATGAGGCATCACCCTCCCATTTGATCGGGCCTATTTGGGCCCCAAAGGTGGGGAAGAGGTTTTCTCGATGAGGCAAATAAATTGATTGAAGGTAAGCTAGAGTCATCAGAGATCCTGTGGGCATCATTAGTGCTTGTTGTAAAGAAAAAAAATGGTACAAAACGTGGTCATTGACTTAAATCAATAGCAGGGTTACATCTATACTAAAAAAAGCTCAATAGCATAATGAAGAATGATTTCACCCTTTCACGATTGATGATGCGTTAGATTGACTGGGAGGGATAATTTTTTTCACCATGGATTTGATAATGAGGTACTAAGATTGAATTACCATCAGTGAAACAGGATTAATGCGCTATAATCACCTAAGGGATATTCCAGCTCATAGATGCCACAGGGTTTGTGCAATGCCCAGCTACGTTACAGAAGACTATGGATACAATTTTAGGTGATTTGGTTGTCTTGCGTCTTAGTTTACCTTGATGATATCAACATGTTATCATGAACGTTTACAGAGCACCTTGACCACCTGGGAAAAAGTGTTCCCTGACTCACTGACATTAATATCAAAATCAATCCTCGGAAGTGTCACTTTACTCAAAGAGAATTAGAATACCTTGGGTTTATAGTGAATCCAAAAGGGCTTAAACCCAGCCACAAGGTGAAACGGTAAGCAAGATGACCCGCCTAGGTAATAAATTTTATCTCTGAAGTGTTCTTGGGGATGGCCAGTTAATACTGTGCAGTTCATTCCTAACTTCAGTTGTAATGGGGCACCGCTCTTTGAGTTGTTAAAGAAAAATGCCACTTTCAACTGGAGGAATAATGCCAAAATGCTTTTAATTTATTAAAACGCATTAGTTAGCGCACCCATTTTGCAATACCTCAACTATGAAAAAATTAATAGTACAAATGAATGCATCTCTCTTGCTAGGGCAGTATTATCTCAGAAGGATGATGATGGCATAGAGCACCCTGTTGCAGTTTATAGCCAAGCTTAAACTGTCATGAACGGAATTACACTGTGACTGAGTGATAGTTCTAAGAAGTGATTTATGCGTATAAACAGTTTAGAATATACCTCAGGGGTGAAGTTCCAAGTGGTAACAGATCATGCTTCTTTGGCTGGCTGCAAAATCTCTGTGAACCTGAAGGACGGCTCACAAATGGGCTTTGAAGCTCCAAGCATACAATTTCAGAGATTGTAAACCAGCCAGGAGCAAAACATCAAAATGTGATTGCTTTCACAACTACCAATGGTTGCTAATATGGTGGATCTGGCTACATTTGTATGAGAAGATGGTGGTGGAAAAATACCATGACGAGCCACCACAAGTGATCAAAGTGCATATGGGCTTAGGCAAGATACCTTCCCAGCGTCGGAAAAACTTTATAAGCGGATTATGGACTTGAGCGAGTTTCCTTAAACCTACGCCAGACCCATGATTATTATGGATGCACGTCAGGCGGTAGGGCATGGAGGATTGCAGAAAATTTTGGAGCTTTTGTGACCCCACTACTATTGGGAGAGCATGCATTATGATGTGCTGGAAACGGTAAGCTGTTGCCATCAGTGTCAAGTGGAGAAGCCTTTCCACAAGAAGACCACATATCAGCTGGTTAAGCCTCAGTTTTCCTGGAAAACCATTTCCCTTGATCTAGTGGGACCTATACCAACTGGAGCAAACTTATCTAAGTATATAATCGTAGCAATTGATTTTTTGACGAGATGGGTGGAAGCCAGGGCAATTAAATGACTTGGGAGCGGTCACTACCACCAAGTTTATTATGGAGTGTACTATACAGCAATCTGACTGCCCAAAATTCATCTTAATGGATAATGAAACCAATTTCACTCACATATTGCCCAAGTTGAACTAGTTTATGGAGATCTGCCAGGGTTTTGACTACACCATACCATCCAGAACCAAATGGAATGGTAAAACAGGTCAACGGAATTTCAGTGAACATAATCCATAAGCTAATGAAAGATCAACCCTTGGAATGGAGTAATTCTCCTACCTACAGCTGTGTTTGCATATAATATCAGCTACCACATGTCCACCAGAAAGTTTCCCTTCCAACTGCTCTACGGTAGACGTCTGGCTCTACCTGCCCTGCTTTACTCGTGTGTAGAGGACACTGGCGGTGTGGAACCACATCAGTATTTAACAAATCTAACAGAAACGCTGATGAAGTTAAAAAAGGAAGCCAAACCAGTTTTATGAAGATTTGTGATAAGGCGGTGACTAGAAGAGATGTAGCGGACTTCTCCCGTTCACTTTGGATATCATGCTTGTTATGACCAACATGGATTTGGGTGGAGAAAAAAGTCACTAACAACTGGGTTGACTGGGGAAATCAAAGAGGCTTGTATGGATGCCTACACCATTAAGGAACCTGAATTTGGAGATTATCAACCAAGTCAACACAAAGTTCCTTCACGCATATAAGAAATATGAGCATATTGTCCAGTCATAGGGGGTGGTTAAAGTTGATATGACTAGATTAAGCTTCATTTTTAAGGATAAAAAATTGGGTTAGACGAGTCTCAATATCAAACTGAAAAGTTATCAGATGTAAAGCAAATTGATTGAAAGGAATTCAGGGGAAATTTAGGGAATTTTACCAAAAACTCAAGAAGATGAAAACCCTAAAATGGGAACGAGTAGGAGATTACTTAGCAGGGGATGCATTCAACTTAAACAAAAACAAAATTGATTGGAAAAGATTTTTTCGTAGTTACAGATAAGCTGGTATTTGAAGAAAATAAATGTTGATTGGGGGGATTGCTCCAAAATATCAGTTTTTTTTCAGAGTTGGCAGTTACATATCATCCGATTTTGTTGCTCTGTGGGTTTTTTTGTGTAAACCAGATTATTGGAATCAAACCATTACATTGAAAAAATTAACATAAATAAAAAAGTTTACGATTATACTGTTGAGTTTATCCTCTTCCGCCATTCATTACATTACCCACATCAGGATGGATCCCAAAAAATTGCCTCCATCAGTGGACGCCCTAGGGGGATTTTTTTCATGTTTAAAAAATATTTAAAAAGGGGGTGAAAAAAGGGGTAGTTAATCTAAGATTAACCTACAAATCCCTCACAACTTCTTTTTGCACTAACTAGCATTGATGGAGGGTTCTTTGGAGCCCAGTGTTTTCCAGGCGTTCTAGACCCCCCCTATCAACGACCTATCAACCTTTTGATAGGAAATCTCAAATAAGCATATGGTTGTAAAAAAGCATCAAGAGATCTGAAGGGGTATGCTATTTCTTTAAGAAATAAAAAAGCTCAATGTATTTAATATATGGCTGATAGGGCTTCCAGCAGACTAGTCACTATGTATTCTTCCTACTGTTCATATTTCTGATGAATGAACCCCCCCGGGTCTTGACAAGATCCACACCTTTAAAAGAGTCTTATAGTGAAATTTTTTTTAAATCTGACAACGACTATGGGCACATGAAAGGTTAAACTCTCCCCTTGATGTGGGGGGGATTGGCTTTTACGATCCCAAAACCCTTTCCACAATCCCAAAGTTAAGAAGACACAAAAGCGAACGGGGCCAAACAGCTGCTGGACTTTTTGGGGGATGCCTTCCAAAAACCCCTTTATCATCCCTGCTACTATTGATAAAAAAGGGAAAAATTTGGGATTGTGTAGTGGTGGACTACCGCAAACGAAAATCCCAAAGGGAAGAATTCCCAATCCCCCCAAGAGGCGCCTTTACCCAACTCCTTCTAATACTTCCGCCATGGACTTGGCTATTGGGATTAAAAAGGGCCTATCTCCCCAGGACGAAGAAGTGCGCCCTTATCTGCAGTAAGGGTTTGTTACAACCCACTTGGCTACCTCAGGGGCTGTGTAATACGCCTGAACTTTTCAGCGAGCAATAGATCATTCTCCAGGGCCTTAAGTGAGCTAAGTGATCGTCACCTTAGACACCACTTTTCTCCAAGATATTCAACGATCATCCCACGCACCTAAAGGTGACTTTTCAACGCTTGTAGGCTTCAACATAAAGCTGAAGCCCCTTTGATGTATTTTTTTCAATAAGTTGGTTTTCCCTACGCCATCTTCCAAGATGGGAAAAAACCCTCTATAAGATAAAGTCAAGCAATATCTATGATGGCCAAAAACCCTTTGTGACATCCAGGTATTCTTGCGCATGTGTTATTACCACCAGTTCATCCTCAAGTTGCCCAGCTTAGTGAGACCCTCATACATCTCTTGGCTAAGAACACCACCTTCTTTTGGGGTGCTGAACAAAAGGCCACGTTTGAGACCCTGAAGGCTTTATTGCAAAAAGGCCAATACCCACCACCAGACTTTGGGAAACCCTTTATGCTGTTCACAGATAACTCTGATTACGCCATTGGGTTATTTTGCTTAGATGTATGAACATGGTGTTCATCCTGTTTCTTACTCAGCAAGATGCTTTTCAAGGCTGGTTTAACTACAGCGTCTCTGAAAAGGAATGCCTTGCTTTCCTGCTCACTGTGAACACTACCCCCCCTTCTTATATGGGACTTTCTTCAAAGGGGTTTCTGACCATGCGTCCTTAAAGGGGTTCCAGAATATAAAAAAACCCGCAGGACGGTTGGCTCGTTTTTGATTTTTAGATTAGGGTAGGGAAGTTATACTTTGGGGAAAGGGAACTGGGCATAGAACGTTAATGGGCTGACACCCAGCTTTACCTTGAAATAAACCCAAAGAGGTTGCATGACCTCCTGATGACCCCTGACCGTGGGCTGATGAAGATGAACCAGCGAAGATGTTAGATCAGCATTTCCACAACACAAAGGTAGAGAATAGGAAAAAAATAAAGGGGAGAAAATTGGTTGCCCATTCTGGACGTCAAACAAGTACCCATTATCTTTGTCTCACACTATTATGGGCATAGCTGAGTATGAAAAACCTATGGGGGAAAAGAGCGGTATTACTGGGAGGGCATCATGGAAACCATAACTAAATCTTGGATGCATGTCTGACCTGAAAAAAACAAACCATATCAACACACAATATCAGTATCAACCTACGACGCCCCAACAACCCTTCCAAACCATGTTTATGGTAGGTCCACCCCCCAGACTAGAGGTGGAAATCGCTATATCTTTGTCAGTATTGATCATTTAAAAAAAGGGTTGAAGTGTTTCTCTCCCCTCTCAGACTGCTAAAGCAATATCCACCTTCTTACACCATTACATTTTCGCCCCGCACGGGTGCCCCTGGTCATCCTATGTGACAGTGGGAAAAAATTTTACCTCAAGAGTGGTAAAGCCCTCGCCACTTCCATGGGAGCTCAACAACTTTATCAACCCCCATCCCCTCCACAAATGGTGCAGTATAAAGAGTTATGGGAACCCGATCTTGATTTTACCCCAAAAAGGGCACTTCAAACCCCCTTTCCCCTGGGATCTTTACTTGCACAGTGCCCTCATGGCCACCCTATTAGCTACCATTGCGTCCACAAGATGTCTCCATTTTTTTGTGTTATATGGGCGAGAACATGGGGGGCCACCATTTTAAACTAAGAATATTTTCTCTGACATGACTGATCCTGAACAAGACAAAAAATTTTCCCTGCACATCATCCAACTGCATCCTGAGGATATGACGCTTAAAGACTGTTTCCAAAGAAGGCCAAGCTGAAAAGGAGCTCAGGCCCCCCACCCTTCATATCAAATATCCGACTTGGTATTATATTACTACAACAAACCACCAAGAAGTGAAAATCTCAATTCTATCTAAGAAGGGTTTTTTCAGTCACATAGAGAGTGGATGAGTATTCTATTAAACCCCTCACTTCTGGAATCACCATTAACCGAGCTCATGGCCACTTCCTTCAGCCCTATTCTCCCCACAACATTCATGAGGGGGATGATGTAAGTCATTTGCCTTCCAGGCTTCAGAATAAAAATGTTTTGAGTCAAGATTGCCCAAAAAATAGGAATCAGACATTTACAAGTCTGAGAAAGAAATTATTAGATGAAAAACAATTTTAAATCCAAAAGACCCAATTTTCCGGGAACCCTACAAATTGGGGTAACACGATTTATTAACCTCACGGGCAATTCACACAAGATAAAGATCACATTACTCTGACCACACGGCGGACTCTGGGGTGTCCTTGGGTGGACTTTCCAGCCACGACCAGTTTCATTCAATCACCTTAGCGGGGGCCACTTTTATAGGCTTCGGAGGTCCCCCCAAAGGGGAATAATTTTAGCTTAATTTGGGAACTTTTTAATAATTACCCCCCAGGTACATATTTCATAAAAATAATTCCCCAACCATCATTCAACCAAAGTAAGCAGTTTTTTTTAGCTTCAATAGGTCAAAATCACATATTTCCTAATTTTGGGAAAAACTAAGCTATTCAAAATACTATCATTGAAATCCCTTTGACCCTGATAAAATTTTTAAAATTAATGGTCGTATTAGGAGGTTTTTTATCCCTGGGACCCCTAATAAAACCATTAAAATGCAAATTTATATTTTTTAAAGGGTTTTTTATTTATTTTTTTATAAAGGGGTTTACCCCCAATTTTTTGTTTTTAGGTCTAACGCACCAGCAAGCTAAAAAAACCTTTAAAAAATAACAGTGGGCTAGTGGTACCCGTCCCAGACGGGTTTGGGAAATTTTTTTATTTTATCTTGTTTTGTTGCCCGTTTGTTTTGGGCTTTTTGTTTTGAATTAGTAGTGTCCATCCCCTGATCGGCATGCCTTAAATAAAAAATAATTATAATAAAAGATGGATGTTTTTTTTTTTAATCATTTTAAGTCGATTTACAAATTTCAGTTATTATCTAACTAAGTCTAATAATATATCGGGGAAGAGTTGTTATAGGTTACTTAGATTAATAACTTTAATCAAAACCTAGCTCTGCACCATACCCCTGTTTAAAAGGGAATTAACAGCTCAATTAAAAAAATTTTCTTTTTTTTACTGAAGCAGAAAAAAATGTGGCCTTTAAGACTATATAACTTGAATCAAATTCTTACAAAATAATCTTCTATATAGCAACACATTGTGCATTTTATAAATAACGTTTTCCCCTTAGTGTGGAAAATACAGGAAAGCGAGCTTTTAAATGGGATATAAAATTAAATTGGGGAGATACCCTTACCTATTTACAAATTTGTGATTGATATAAGCCTTTTTAACTTTATCTTCAAAAACTGTTAAAGATGCTGTTGATAGTTGAATTGACCTAATTTTTGGGTATTTGAAAGGGAAAATTAAAGTTAACATGCTTAAAACTATTATGGATCATATCAAAGATATCAGTGATTATGGATCAGGGGAAAATCTTGCTTATAAAGTTGGGGTCTCCCAGCAATTCCACTTAATAATATTTGACTATGATGACATGGGGCCCCGGGGTTTTGTTGGTTTGGTCAGACTTAATAATAGTCAAATTGATGACTGAAGTGGGCTTTGTTGGTCTATGTTGAGATAAGATTAAAAGTCAATTTAGTTTTTGATTAAAATTTAATTTACTAATTATGGTAGAATCGCCTTAGTATCTTCTCCCAAATTTCTTGAGGAGCATCAGTTCACATTTAGACATTTCAGAAACGTGTTTGAGATATTATAAGTTTAACCCCAACCCTGGGGCCCTGCAATTTTCCCCCAAGTAAAAAGGACTGTGGACCCTCAGACAAACTTATTACGTTCTTCTCTGGCTAAGTGTCATTAACAATAAGGCGTCATGGGTAAGATGGTAACATCAAACCCAAAATTATCTTCAAGCTGAAACTAATAAAACACAATCAGTTATTACTTCAAGTTCATAGTTTTAATATATAAGATTTTTGATTAAAATTTTTTACGTTGTTTTAAAGTTGAAAATTTTACTTGGAATCAGAAGGATCAGGGCAAGAGCCATTGTCCAAAAAAACAGAAGAAACAGCTTAAAAGTGTCATTTTCAAAGATTTAAATTCTTAACTATTGTCAACTTCTGGTCTATTGTCTCCATACAATAGACGCTCAAAAACAAAATTACCACGAAGAAGAACCAGCCCCATCTATTTGGGGCCAAAAAACTTAACATATGCACAAGGCAATTGAAATATTATAAATTAACCCTTAAAGAGGATGAATTTTAACTATATTTGATGTAAATTTAAAACTGGTGTATTTTTTCATCACATGTATTCTCTGCTTATCTCCTCAAAGAAAAAATTAAAATTATATCTAAACAAAAAGTGGGGAAATTTTTTATTGAAAGGTAAAAAAAGGGGTTAGTTAGTTTTAAATCTAATAAATCAAACTATCCCATCTCAGCTATAACAAAGCTTTAATAATACCCCTAAGTGAAATTTTATTCAATATAAATAATTTCAATCATGCTTTTTCATAAAATGTAAATGAGAAAAAAATTTTATCTTAAAGTGATAAATTAGTTATACTCCACTTACATGTGAAACCTGCACTGCAGTTTTACTTAAAGTCACTATGCTCATAATTGTTGAAGAATTGACATCTTTAGATTAAGAAAAAATGGAATTGGATTCCATGAGCTATATCTTTTGCACTTTTTCATACACCCAGGGTTATCCCGGAAGTCAAAATTTTAAAAATAACATTTTCATAATATAAGGAATAAAAAAATTTCACATTAACTAGAATAAAGATATTTTGATTTTTATAAAAATCCCTACATGATAATTATTTAAGATAAACGTGGATTAATTAATAGACAGAATTTATGTTTAAAATCACATGACGCAATCATACATAAAATTTCAAGATTCATTTATACAACTAATGCATAATGAGAGAGTTTAAAAGGTTCTAGTAAGACATGAACCCAAAACACTGAACATATTTGCTATCTAGCATTCTTACATGAGCCAGGTTCCTTTTTATATTATAATAAATTTAAAATATTAGTGAAGGGTGTTGAAATTCAATATTAACCATATAATTAACTTCAAATTAAAGTGATAGTATTATTTTGTTTAAGTGTGATTATAAGCTAACAATTAGTAGTACTTTAAATTTAGACTTATAAAAATATTAAGATGTTCAATGGGTTTTGACAGATATAACAAAAAATTTTGTTAAAAAATTTGGTTAGTGTAAAGGAATGTATAAACTAGTTCAGTTTATTGAATACAACAATATATGGGAATGTCAATGATTGGAAGTAAATTTATTACATTATAAGTTTTCCAAAATTTCAAAGTCACCACATCTGTTATAAACTATCTGCCTAATAAATTTAATTAACTTTTGAGTCTACTCCTGGTATCTGCAGTCAAACATGAGTTAAATTAAGAATCAAATTAATTGCTTTCTGGGGAAAATTGACAATTTTGAAACTCTAAGCCTTTTCTAGTTAGATAAAAGACTTTGATCAGCCCTTTTAACTAGAAGCAAAAATATCTAGGGCTTTTTTAGGTAATGTGAACATTAGATAGATATTTATAAGGTATAAACCTAATTTTTCCACTTAAAAACACACTGTTTTAATTCTTTTTTTAATAGGGCTTATAATTATAGATTCTTTTTATTTTTTGTGACACCAATTGCCGAATTTTTAAAATTGTGATAATTCTAAACATTATCAGGTTAAATTATCTTCTTGTCTTCATATATGAAGCACCTGAGAACAAAGCCCAAAAAAAAGTTCATTAACCAATTTTTACAAAAATTGTTGTTACTACAGTGGCAATCTGAACCT
>JAKSZP010019207.1:0-28357 GCA_022478985.1 Massospora cicadina
AGACTTTCAAGAATAATTTGACAATGCATGTACAATTATACCACAGGTAGATTGGTGTCATTAGGAACTTCATCAAAATATAGATCCACCTGACTTGGATGTTCCTGCTCACTTCATCAAAAAATGGAGCATTAGGGACATCATCCATATCTCCAAATGACTGACTAGTAAGTATGTTCTACTCAGTTTCAGTGTTTCTAATTCAGCTGCTCTGCGCTTACCAACATAGTAATCCTCTAAGTGAGCAATGTTCTGTTCCATGTCAAGAGTTAGCACACATACTTTAAACTCTTCTTCCTAAGTTGTGCCTTGTTTTAAATCTTCAATTTGATGTAAAGGTTTATGAACAAGCATAGTTTTGAAGTAGCGTTCACATTCAGGTCTTATATTTAGGGCTGTAATATCAGGAACACGTTGACCACAAACATTGACCAAACAGTACATAGTTCGCTTTTTCAATGAATGGGAGATGGCAAAGGGATGTTCTTTAGTAAAATGCAATTGATTACCACCCTTCAACCATTCATATAGCTGTACAAATTTGTACTAACTCATGATTTCAAGTTCCTCTGGATGACAAATGTAATATGTTGCAGCAGTTATAGTGGCAAAATTTCATCTCTAGTTGTAACAAGTGGGCCTTCAATTTTATTTTTAGTCTGCAGAGCATTGAAAACTTGGTCAATAAAAAGGGTAAAAAATTGTAAGATTCATAAAAAGGACTCCTAAGTTGATTTTAAAGGCAATCCATTGGAGCAGAAACCTACTGCTTTCTTAAAAGGGATGTTAACATGGATTGAATGTGAGCTTTTCCCTTGGCAAAGCATCCAAACCTTGATTCAACTAATTTCATGACATACACGTTTGTCAAAAGATAGTAATGCAAAGCACCCATATTTTCAAATTGGTTTTGGTCTTTGATTGTATATATTATAACATAATATGTAACATCTTGACAATCACCACCAACAAGAACATAGATATAATGGGTCACATTAAAATTGGATGCAATTAAGGGGGAGTATGCGTTAATATATCTAATGCCTGCTCTCCTTTGCGGTTATATTTAAATTTACCATAGCAAGAACATCATGGGTAACTTGTGGAAAAAAATATGCAAATGGTTCCAGAAGGTGTCTGAGAAGTCTTTTTAAAGCAGGACTTGCAGTGATCCATAAATGGCATTGGTATCATATGAGGGTGAATGTCGTTTTATTGTTTCCAGACTCAAATTCATGAGAGGAAGGTTCAAAAAATGGCAAAAATTTACATGAATTTAAAAGGCGTTCAATTATCAAGGTTCAAATTTATTGACTAGAGAGCCCATGAGAACTGAAAAATTTACATGCTGTAGCTCACACCAGATCCTCACTGGTATAGTATCTGACGTTCAGTGCAATTTTCTGCTATTGGTTCAGAAGGTACATGTTTTAGACGTTTTAATGCAGATTGGGGTGTTAGATTTTTGGTGTAGAAGATGCTTGCTTAGTGCTTATTCTACCAAAAAATTAACATTGGGGGTTTGATACCACAAATATAAAAAATATTTAAACATCAAAAACATAGGAAATTTGGGTTTTTAAAGTTTTATTAAGCCCAGATGGGAATAAAGGAGAAAACATAACCTCTTTAAATTTTAAATTTATTGCAGGGAAGGCTGACCATGGGATGGACACTTCCGAATATGACTCAGATGAGACAAAACTTAGTACCAGGGGAGGCACCCCAGAGAAGCGATGCTATCTCTTGTTGCCAGCGGGAACGCCACTTATGGGAAGGGGGAGGAACGTGTGTGGGGACGTAGCCACTATTGAGCACGTGTGGAGGAAGGGGTCTGATTTGATGAACCAGACTGGGAACCAGGAGGAGACCAGCTGTTGGTGACGCGGTGGGAGATATCCAAACATCCACACTTGAAAGTGATCCACCAAATGAGACCGGAATCTGTGGACTGCTTCAGGGAGGGTGGGGATGGATCCAGCGATGGCATCCAAGACAATCGTGTGGATAGTCCACATGGCGATTGCAACCACCAGAGCATGGAGGGAGGGTGGGAGGGGTGAGGCCATTGATGAAGCAAACATATCTCTTGACAGACTGAAGGGATGTGTTTGATCCTGGCCTAGCAGACGTTGGACTTCGCGCCATATTGCTTTAGAGGTGGGGCACTTCTCCAGGCGGTGGAACAGCGTTCCATACTGGCCACACACGACACAGGATGAGTGTAAAGCATTAGAGCGCTCAGCTGTACGATACACCCGCCTCAGGCAGCGCCACACATGGGAGCGGACTTGAGGCTGCAACAGAGGATGGTGCATATTTCCAGATAGTCTTTTGGGTCTCAGTGGAATAAGGGATGTCCATCATGTCCAGGTAGTCCACCCTGGATAGGACTTGGGGTCGAGTGGGGATCACGCCATCATGGATGGGTAGCCCCTGTACCTCTTGTGTGAACTGAGGAGAGGGGCGGCCTCTTCGGGTTGTATGTCCACTAATATGAATTCTCCACTCTGCACTTCGCATGGAGAGTAGGATTCGCTTGTAGTGGGTTTTGGTCCCGTGAGGACCTGTGGCTGATGTGTGTGATGCGAGGTATTTCATCAGGGAGTGGGGGTTTGATGGATTGTTGAGGCCCAAGGCTTGGGAGAAGTTGGAGAAGGCCGCGCGGGACCAGTGTTGGGATGGGAGTGTAGGAGCAGTGACAGCCGCGATCCAGGTGCCCAGGATCATGGCGGCATGGGCTTTGAAGTCAAGTAGGCCCATGCCACCATGATGATGAGGGCCAAACATGAACTCTACCCATACTGGTGGAGGGCGGCCTGACCAAAGCCAACCTTGTAGCAAAGCATACAGGGATTTTAAGAAGCTTGGGGAGAAGGGGATGGCATGGGCTCCTAACCAGACTTTGGATAGGAGCATAGAGTTGGCAAGAACAACCCTGCCAGTGAGGGTAGTAGGGTGGGCTCTGAGAGAGGCAATTTGCTTCGTCACGTTGTCCAGTATATGGCACTCCATTACTGCTGACGCGTATCCACCTGCCTCCATCCACACGCCCAGATGGCGTACCGGTCCTATGGTAGGTCGTGGCACAATGGGGAGCACCAGTGGAGCGGTGTGTGTTGAGTTAGTAAGGCGTGGACGTGGGTGAGCAGATGAGCTGGGTTGGGAACTACTTGCTGGGGCCCAGCAGTTTTGAAACTGACCAAGGAGGATGATTTCGGTTTTGGAGGCGTTCAGTGCTGCGTTTCTTACCCGGGAATATTCCTGGATGAGGGCTTCAAGCGCGCGTGCATCTTTGTTATTAGACACCCCCACCACGCAATCATCTGCAAATGCCATCATCTTGACTGGGGTTTGGCCTGGCACATGGACCCCAATGAGTTGGGCATTCACATTTCGCAGTAGTGGGTCAAGGCTGAAGTTGTATAAGAGTGGGCTGAGGGGGTCCCCTTGTCGCAGGCCCCTTTGAGGATGGACTACTTCTGTTAGGAAACCTGGGCCGCGCACTGCCATTGTTGCAGATTCCGTGAGCAGCATCGCCCAGTTAATGAAGCGGGGAGGTAGGCGGAATTGTTGGAGGCAAGCCTTAAGGTATTCCCAGTTTACTCTATCATAGGCCTTTTGTTGGTCCAAGAATACAAGTGCCCCAGAGGCTGTGGACTGACACACATTAGCCACAGAGTGCACGTTATCCCAAATCGACCTTCTGGGATGAAACCAAATTGTTCTGGGGAGATGGTGGCAGATGCTACAGTCCCTAAACGGTTAGCCATGATTTTTGTTAAAATTTTGGTGTCTGTGATTGTTAGAGAAATGGGGCGCCAGTTGGCTAAGTCTAGCCTATCCCCTTTCTTGAAGAGTGTGACTGTAAAAGCCTCATGTCCTCCTGGTAGGAGGCATGTTTCCAACAGGCTTTGGTTGAGTGAGGCTAGCAGCAATGGGGATATATATTTAAAATATTTTTTGTAGAACTCATATGGAATGCCATCTGGGCATGGGCATTTTCAGTTTGGTGCACCGCGAATGGTAGTTCATAATTTGTTTGGAGTAATTAAATTCATTAATTCTGGGTATCAGAAAATGGTGCGGATATGAGCTCTGTCGAGAAATTCTGCCATTTTGGCCAGCTGAATTGATTCGGCTCGGTATAACTCAGAGTAATATCTTTGCATTTCGATTTCCACTTTGGCTGGTGTGTCCACAATAGAATTATCCGATCTTCGCACCTGTGTGCAGGCCACACTCTGGCGTTGTGCAAAATTTTTTTGAAGAAGTATGCGGTGCACTTGTCACCTTTAGTGATGCGTGTGGCCCTGTATTGGATACAAACCTGATGTTTGTGTTGCCTTTCAAGTGCGTTGAGGTGGGCGGCTGCCTCCACCCACTTCTGGCCCCATGCAGGGCTATATCCTGAGGCTGGAATGTTGGAATCCAAGTGGGCCAATTCCACCAGCGCGCGCGATATAACCGCCAATGTGGCTCGTGAGCGTCTGGATGAGAGATGGCAATAGTGGCATATGGTGTCTTCTTTGAAAGTTGCCCATGTGGAAATGGGGTCCGCACAAAACGGTGCAACAAATGATTTTGCCAAAGTTGCCTCTTCCACCCACATGGAAAATCCTGGTGACGCGAGCTCTGGGGGGCAGATTTTGCACCAATGTGGGGCCTTTGCAACTGTGATGGGTAAGTGGTATGTTATTGAGACCAGTCGGTGGTCGGAGAATTCCATTTTCATTGTTTTGAAGTGGGAGATGTGGGGTTGGAATTTTGCCAGCACTAGAATAAGGTCGATGTGGGTCATGGACCTTAATTGGCCATTGTGGACGTGGGGACGCGTCATGTTTTTGAGCAGTGGGGCATGTTGCAGCAGCGCGTCCATTAGCCCAAGGGTGGCTTTTAGAACGCGTAGTTCTATATGACCCTGTGGGGCATGGGGTGAGGGCAGCCACCAGTCCGTTGGTGAGGTTAGCCAACAGTTCATGTTGCCAATTAGGAAAGAATCGGGGGGTAGCAGGAGGGATTTGACCGATGAGAAAAATTCCCGACGCTCATGTGCACCATTTGGGGCATAAATGTTGACAATTGTATGTGCAACATCAGCCCATGAGAAGGTGACAATGAGCACTCAGCCATTTAGGAATGTTTCTCAAGATGTAAATTTGAAAAAATTGTTTTTCTGTTATAGCACCCCACAGTGCTTCAACCAAAAGGATAGGGATGGTAGGAGCATTGTTTTCCAAGCTTCCTCAGAACCTCGTGGACAGTGGGACTCCTGGATGGCCAGGATATTCACGGGTAAATTGTTTTGTAAAAAACCTAGTTTCCTAGCCTGGGACGGGGAGGCCTTGAGTCCAGCGATATTCAGTGTCCCTAGAGTGAAGGTTTCCCCCATCGCACCTTAGGTGTGAGGGGTGGGCCCCAGGCCCACCAGCCTCTTCCAGGTCCCCACAGGCTTTCACAGCAGCATGGGTATTAGCAGCAACGCTATTGGGGTTTTTGTTAATTTTTGCAGAAAGAGTTGCATTGGCTTTGGCCTTTGCTTTTTGTTTTCCCGACGTCGGACAAATTTTTTGCGGTGCGGATAAGTTCAGAGCACCATTGAGTGGGGCAAAATTTTTTTTCGGTTGGGATAAGTCCCAAGTCAGTTTTGACTGGGGCTTGGGTGCAGCGATTGGGTGAGATCGAATCTCCCATTGGATCCTCAGATTGAGTGGCCCATTTGGCATGGGCCTCCCAATCTGATTGGGTGATGGATTCCCGAGTTGCTTCCACCGCGAAGGTCTCCATGTCCTCCTGGCGTTGTGAGTGTGGGATGGTGGTGGTGGCCTTGGCTGCTTCCTTGGCCGTTGTCCTATGGGCCTGCTTGGCCTTCTTCCACTCCTGCAGGGAAATGGGCTTTACCAATAGGTAGCAGCCTTGTGCTCCCCACGGGAAAGCCTCCTTGGTGCTTGCAGTTGGTTCGTAGAATGCCTCTCCGCTGGCCATGGCTGCTGAGGGGTGCTCTTGGAATGTGACGCCCTCTTTGATGGGGCATGCGTGCGCCTTATGGCTGAACACGTCACAGTGGGTGCAAATGGGGGGCGCGCTGTCCACGGTTAAATGGAATGGGTGGGTGGTGTGCCCTGCGATGTCAATAAAGGTGGAGTGCGGGATCTGGGTTAGGTCCTTCGCGATCTCCTCAGTTGGGGTCAGAACTGCGATGGCTTTGCTGGTGCACAGGTGTGGCATCAGCGTGAAATGTTGCATTTTGAAAGATTGTATTTCACCATATTTGGCGAGACCATCTTTCAGGTGTTGCTCCAAATTTGTCACATTTTACTGTAGTAGGCAAAAAGAAAACGTGAGGGCAATTTGGTTTGATTTTGTCCATCTGGTGCATTTAGTTTCAACAACCCGTTGCCCTTCAGGGGAGGTCAACCACTATGCGCACCGCTGCAGCCTCATCTGCTGCTATTTTGCTTTTGAAACTTAGGTCCAGCCAACTGCGCAACATAGAGTGAGGTGCAACGTACACCGCAGTCAGGAAAATTTTGTGTACATCTTAATAAAATTTTTCCCATAGGGCCGTTTTTTGGATGTCCAGATACACATGGACTCCAAATTCCACCGACGAAAGTGGCTGGGAATGTGGCGTGTTGATGTACTGGTTGCATCATGCTTTCCACGTGAGTATCTCCGGGGAAATTCTGACCGCCAGTTTTTTTAGGTTTTTTTCTATTCTGCCGGATTCTCCAGGGCGTTTTTGAACGTTAGAGGCCGCAGGCCTTCCGCCTGCTCCTCTTACCTTGCTTGCCCAACTGCTCCCAGACATGGGCGCAGACTAATCCCCTCTATGAGATTATCAAACTAGATTTAGTCTTGAATTTTTGGGTTGCAAAAGTGTTTGCAACGAGAAAGAAAAGTAACTTTAGAAAACATAACCTCTTGATCTCAGATCATTCAGTATTTAATTGTATTGAGGTTTGAGGGAAATTCAATAGTAAGTTCAGAATAGCTTAGACTAGTCTGATACTAAGAAAAATGTAAAGTTAGATTATCAAAGCTCAGAAAACTCGCTTCATTTAGGCTGAACGATGAATGAGGAATTATTTTGGGGTAAGACGTAACTGTAGGGTACCAACTTAATTTATTTGAGCCAATCCCCTTTCTCAAAAATATTTCACCTTGGGGGACCATGGACATGCCTATAAAAGGGGTGGTCCCCATATAGGTGCTGTTATGGGACTGATAGGGGCTGGTGGAGATCCCTCTGATGGACGCCCCATAGTCTGCCATGAATTCTGAGTAATCTGACTGCTAAACTTCGTGTTAATTGCCTGTGAGGTATTTGAACTGATGTTACCCCAATTAGCAGGTTTCCACCAAGAATTGGCCAGGGTCTTTTGGCCAATTTCATCATCATTATTATTTTGATTATTACGATGCATGCTGACCAGGGGACAAACATTACTGAAGCTCAAAAGCGAAAAAAAACCAAATGAACAATCACTCAAACTGAAAGAAAACGACTGCTCAAAAGAATGGGAGAAACATAACAGTCAAGAAACCAACCTACCAGGTTGGGCAGCACCAATGCGCTCAACCTACCATGGCGGAAGGGGAGGGGGATTGGGGGGCTCATCCTCAGTCCCATGCTCCTCTTTGGCAAGATCACGGGACAATGAGGAGAGCAAAGGGGTGGGGTGATCAGTGACATGGGGAGTGAGGGCGTTAACAACTGGCTGTTTGACAAAATTACTGTAGGAATGTAAGTCACCAATGTATTTGGAAAGGGTGGTTTCCGCCTTAATGTGAAGGGCAGGGAGCTGGGACAGTGAAGCCATGGAGGTGCAGATGACTCTTGGGTTGGCCTGCAAGGTGGAAACCACTCGCTGGATGGCTTCCTTAGCGCACTTGTGGGCAAACAGAATGGTCCGTTTGTGTGGTATGGATATGGTTGGCCTGAGGATGGGAGGTGGGAGATCCATGGTGAGCACCGCTACTGATGACTCAGTCATTTCATGGATGGTGTTTACTTCAGGGTGGGCAGCTGCTGCAACAGCGAGCTGGTGGTCCAAGTGGAACTTTAAGGCATCTGGTTGGTGGGAGTAGAACTGTTGAGCGACTGGTTTGGGATTGTGTACCTGGATTAATTCGTCATATGTGGGCTGCAAGGCTTCAATTAAATTACCCATCTCAGTGGTTTCAGCAAATGAGGGCTTAGGGTTCAAGTCAAATTCAAAATTGGGGTCCGCAAATTGAAGTGGTGTGGCTGATGATTGCAGGATAATGCGGGAACCCACATTAGTCCAAGCTGTTTCTTAATTGGATGAGGCGCAAGTGGCACTGGGCGAGGTGCAAAAGGCACTGGCTCAAGGAAGGGGCTGGTTGGCTGCAGCAGGCGCCAAAGCGGTAGCAGGATTTGGGGGAAGGGGAGTTAGGATTGTACCCCATGCAGGAAAAGCAGTGGGGTGCGGGGCAAAGTGGGGGCCATGCGACGGCAGTGCTGGGTCAGATGAGGCTGTGAGGGAGAAGAATTTATGCTTTGAGTGATCTAGCTCAAAGCAGGAAGGACAGATTGTACTACCACCCTTGACACGGGACCAGAATGGGTGGTTGGGGGCAGAGAGAATGATGGTGTGGGGGAAGTGACAACACAATTTTTAAATCTATTGGGCTGATCGTGGCAAATGCCCAAGACCCAGCTAGGAGAGTGGCCCCATTGGGGACCACAAACTGAAGGATGGGGTTGGAGCCATACGCGGCAAACCCTTCCATCAACTCCTGATGGAGTACTGCGGGGGGGGGAGATGTGCGGGCAACCCCATGAACTAGACTATCATGGTGGGGTCAGTGAGGAGCCAGATGCATGTAGTTGGTATGGGGGTGCCCTTGTATACCAGGGGCACAGTAGCCGCGGTGGCAGCATCAGCTTCACGGGTGAAGACAAGGTCAAAATACCCCTTAAAGGGGCGGAAGTCAATAAAACTGGTCGGCAGCATCACTGCCTGGGCCAGGTTGATGATTGTTTGTTCCTCATATGGGAACAATCTCCCATACTCAACCCAAAGGCCAAAATTGGAGCTGGGAGCGGGGGAGAATGAGTGGGCTGCGAGGCACCACCTGGGTGTGTGCTAGGTGGATGGCGAGATCCTTGGGCGGATTAAACTGACCTAAGGACTTAGTGGGACTGGATGAACCAGTCCAAGCGCGTTTTCCTGCCGGGCAGAAAATGCTGGGTGGGGTTTCGCCACTGCCCCACACTGGAGCAGCTGGTGGCAAATCTGACGTCATTGGGGATTGAATAGGAGTGGCTGGAGTTCAATCAATAATTGTACTTACTTTTATTAAAATAAAATCGCTCAAAAGTGACTTTGAACGGAAAGAAAAGTACCTCATTATTGCTATTATTATTTAAATTGATATCATTATTGCGGACCAGTAAATGTTCAACATTTTCCCTTTTTGGCTGGTTTGGACCCACAAAATTATTATCTTGTAACTGGGAGGGAAAATGTTCGACATCACCCCCTCAAGAATGTTGAGGGAGAATATGGCCATAAGAATCTGTCATGAACTCAATTTATAGTAACTCCAGTAGCAAGGGATTTGATGGAGAACTCCTCTCTTCGCTTGTAAGTAACTACAAAAGGGCCTTCCCAAATAACCCTGAGTTTAGCCCTTCTAGGGGTGATCCAATTTTGATAGTAAAGTACCAAGTCTGATACTTGAAAGGAAAGAAGAGGTGCCTGAAGCTCATTAGCAGCTTGACCATCTTTTGTGACAGTATTGGCCAAGTTGGTCATCACCTCAGATTGTAACTGAATGATGTGCTGAGCCAACTTCTTCATGGCTTGCTCATGATCAGTCTCATCCGTGAAGATATATTTTTCTAGTAAATCTGGACCCCTGGTTCTCACCCATACAATTCTTGGAAGGCGACATTTTAGGAATCCAGTGATAGCTGGTGCGGTACTCCATGAGGGCACTTGGTAAGTACTGATCCCAGTGAAGGGGGTCTAAAGTGCCGTTTTGAATAATATAGAAACCAGGGTACCATTTGCTCTTTCCTCAGTACTATTTGTTAAAGGATTGTAAGGGGCAGAGAAGAGTTGTTGTGTGCCCATAGATGTCATGAGAATCCTCATCACTCAGGAGGTGAAGTTTTTACCATTATTACAGAGCAAAACTTGAGGGCAACCATGTCAGGAAAAGATATACTGGTGGAGGAAATTGACCGTGGCTTTTGCCATCTGAGCTGGGATAGCCACTGCCTCGACCCATTTGGGAAAGTCATCAATCCCTACCAAGATATATCTATTTCCACCCGTAGTTTGGGATAGAGGGGCCAACCGCATCAAGACAGATTGTGTGGAAAGGCTGTTGAGGGGTGGTAGGTTTATATTGATACTTGTTTTTGAAGCTGGATTGCTTTTTGCATGTCAGACAAGCATCCAGGACTTTGACAATGGTCACCATGATTTCCTCACAATAGTAGCGTTCTTTTACCCATTCATAGGTTTTCCGTGCTCTGCTATGCCCTAGGAGGGCAAGAGACTCCATAATGACAGGTACTCACTCTGAGGGTTGGAGGTAGGTTAACCAGATCACCCCTACTTTCTTTTATAGATGCCCATTATCCATCTTTGTGTATTGGAAGCGTTGAGTTAGCATCTTCTGGACTGGTTTGTCCTCATCCTCCCAAGAATCAGGGGTCATTAGTAGATCATGTAGCTGCTCTGCTTCACTATTATCTAAATGAAGGATGAGCAGTAGAGTCAACCCATCAACATTCATGTAACTCATCCCAGATCGCTGTACAATGGTCATGTCATAGTGCTGGAGCTTTAAAGCCCAGCGTGCCAACCGCCAAGTGGAATCCTTCATATTCTGTAACCATTTAAGGAGGTGTGATCAGTAACCACTGTTAAAAATTTGGTTCTCTTCAGAGGGCTGGTTCTTCTTCTGAAGTGGGATGGAGTTTTGTACATCTATTGTATGATGACAATAGACTAGATGGTGACTATAATTTAAGATATAGCTCCTTGGTAGTACTTAAATTTGTATTCCCAGTTGTTACTTGGATGATAGCACGCCACCATGATCTTACTGATCCCAAGTAAATTCTTGACTAATACAAAGTAAGTATTAAACACAAAAAGTTTATAAGTTAAATTATAAACTAGTCATAGTAGTTGAATGTTTTTTAACAGCATCAACTTGAGGGTAATTTATAGGGTTCGATGTTCACCACATCTTACCCATGACATTTCATTTTCAATGGCACTTGGCCAAAGGAACACGTAAAATGTTTGTAAAAACGTCTACAAATACTTTGACTCAGGGCATCATGCTCAGCCTCAGGGTCAGTGTAAACATTTTCATCATTCTTAAGATGGCATTTTGGACGCATCTGCAAATAGCTGAACTGATTCACTTTCACATGCAATTGGCAGCACATACCAAAGCGATTTGTAATATTAATTAGTAATTAATTTGCTCAAAAACTTGACCAACATTAAAAACTAATTTTGACATAGATTAACAAAGCCCATGTGCCCGAGTCATTAAGTCAAAACTTAATTTAAGTTTGACCTAACCAACAAAACCCTCAAGCCATGTCATCATAGTCGAACAATATTAAGTAAAATTGCTAGGCCACAAATCCCAAGTTCAGATATACTTATAATATACCTGATCCATAATAAGTTTAAGTATGCTAACATTATTATGCCCCTATCGAATATCCAACAATTAGGTCCAGTCAATTACTCAACAACCACTTTTGTGTGAGGTCCCATATAAGAAAGGGCAGTAATGTTTAACAGCAAGAAAGATGGCCAGGCATTACTTCTCAGTGACGCTATAGTTGCATTCTGCCTTAGAGAACATCTTGCTGAAATATGAAAGGGGTGATCAAACTTATGCTCATCCAGTTGAGCTAAGATAGCTCCAACCGCATAATTGGAAGCATCAGTAAACAGCATAAAACGGTTTACTATAATCAGGGTGCGCATAATTGGCTGTTGCTAGAGCAGCTTTTTTAGCGTTTCAAAAGCAGCTTGTTGTTTCGCTTCCCAATGGAAAGGGCTAATTTTTGTTAAAAGTCATATGAGAGGCTCACTGAGATGGGCGAATTTGGGGATAAATTGATGGTAATACCTCATCATGCCCAAAAACACCTGAATATCGCAGAGGGTTTTGGGAGCAGGCATCTTGAATATTTCCTCGACCTTACATTTGAGAAACTGGATCCCATCTGAGGAGATGGCGTGGCCCAGTAAGTCCAACTTCTTTTGGAAAAATGTACATTTGGAGGGCTTCAGCTTAATGTGAGAGGCCCACAACCGTTGGAAAACTTACTTTAAATGAGAAAGGTGCTCATTGAAGGTTTTGGAGAAGACAGTGATGTCGTCAAGATATACAATTACGCAACTAAGATTCAGATCCTGTAAGATGTGGTCCATGGCTCGCTGGAAAGAGGCGGGCGCATTGCACAACCCTTGGGGTAGTTGGGTAGGTTGGAAAAGACCCTCTATACAGATAAGCGCACACTTTTCCTGGTCTGGCGGAGAAAGGTCCATTTGTCAGTATCTGCTAGCCAAGTCCATGGCGGAAAATAATTTAGACCCAGAGAGTTGGGCCAGAGCATTGTCAATTCATGAGACTGGGTAGCTGTCCTCTTTAGTAAGGTTATTCAGCTTGCGGTAGTCCATAACTACTCAATGTCCACCATTCTTCTTTTTTATGAGCAATAGTGGAGATGATTAGAAACTTTAAGAAGGCACCAGTAGCCCCGCGTCCAGTAACTGTGTAAGCTCCGTCCTCATCTGGAGCTCCTCATCTTTTGTTTTCTAGTAGAGCTTGTATTGAATTGGCTTGGCATCACCAACATCAATGGTTGAAACCAGCCCTTCATATGCCATAGTAAGTATCAGGTTTGGATAAAATATCACTATAGGACTCCAGTAAGGATTGACTTTATTAAGTTCAGTGTGATTAAGCTCATCAGAAATCTAAACGTTGGGCAAAGTGCAGATCATTTGGTCAGTGGGTAGTCACATATCCAGCATAGACCCAATATAATGGACCTGATAAATGTCTTCAATTGGAATATACAAGGCTTTTTCAACCTCCTGATACTTCGTTACAACCATATACTTGTTAATAAGATTCACCAAAAGAAGATTGATAGGTCGCTGGTAGGCGGGGTCTAGGATACCTGGCAACACCTGAGGTTCCAAAGGGCTAATCCCATCAATGCATTTTAAAAGTAGAAGGCAGTTGCGGGGGGTTTGCATAGTAATTTTGGTGTCTATCACCTTTTTTCCACCCACTTTGACTACTACCTCCTCTGACGTATACAATGGAATGTCCATGGAACCATACACAGAGTCAGGAAGCTTTTTTTGTTTCTGCCCAATGTGGTATAAGAACGGGTGAGGGTGGAAGAAGGGTACTCAACTACGCATGTATATTCCTTCTTCTTAGACTCATCGTTTGTGAAGGCTAGGGGAACCTCATAATTTAGAAGGGAGAGAAATCACCGCTTCATATTAATAATTCTCTCATACTCAATCATGAATTGCGTGCCATTGAGGAGGTCGTATGCATTTTTGGTTAATGCTACATTGGGGGAAGCCAGTAGAAGCTTACCAATACGTATGGGTAGATAAGAATATGCTCCAATAGCTCAAGTATTTTTAGGCCCTGCAGTTACAAACTCTTGGGAATAGTACAGGTCAGGCGCCAGCTTAATTTTATTAATGAGCTTTGATGAGACCACGTTCACTGGAGCACCCATATCAAGGATGGCCAGAAAGCACGCCTTATTATAACAACCTCTACTTTAGTTATTGTGTTACCAAAACTAGGGGGAGGGCGTGAACCTCCTTCAAACGGACAGTGGAGGCAAAGCGTTGCACCATCGCAGAGTATTTGTCTTTAATATGTTGGAGGGTATGAACCTGCTGGGTGGAACGGATCACTGTCCCAATAAGCTGGTCAGCATCACTAACGGTATCAATCACCTCTGAAAACCTCAACAACTTTTGAAGATAAGTTCATCATGGTATTATGGCTATATCAATTCTTTCAGGCCTCAACCTATCCAGAACCTGCACTTCAATTGGAGCTCCTAAAACATAATAGCCTTCGTCTTCACCACCCCCTTCAGACTTGTCATCAGAGGGATTGTCAATGCACCTCATTGAGATACTAAGAGGGGGCGGAGAAGCCGGCTTAATTTTCTCACAGGGGAGGGCTTTGTCACTCTAATATACCCTTTTAATTTTTGAAGGGAGCATCGTGGCTATATCAACTTTTGGGGGGACATTGGAAGTGTAGTAGCTTTGACGTTTGCCTTAGAAGTGATCGGCTTGGGCTGCCCCATAAAGGCAGGCACTGGACTAGGTGCAGCCTGAGTTGAGGCTGAGGGGGATTGAGGCAGCGGCTTAGGTGGGTGTGATGCGTTACTCACCTTAATAGACTGCTTGGCAAAAAATGGACCAGGCAAAATGATAACTGACTTCACCGGCTGACCTTTTGAATCTGAAGCTAGAGGGGAGTGCTGCCCCATAGCTGTGAATATTTCCTGGCTAGCCTAACATGGAAGAGGAGTATTTTGTCGCTGCAGTATTGAAGAAGATGGGTTCCATAGGGAGACAGCCATAGAAGATGCTGAAGGTGTTAGAATTGAATCTCGCTTTGGTGCTTTTTGCAGAGGTTCAGGTCCATAGAAGTCAGCCACTGCTATTAATGCCTCTTTGATATCCCGTACCATTTGAAAGGTATGCTAAACTGTGGAGATATGCATTGCTAAAGAGGGATAAGACGCCAATCTAGCCACTATAGCATAAATAGCATAATCTAGAAGAAGCAGTTTGACCAGCAACTGAGGTTGAGCTTTGCTATAGAATCGTTCAACAAATGAGGGGGTCAATTCTCCCTCATGCAGGCTAAGGCACATAAAGGCTTGTTGTAACCGTTGTAAAGTTTGCATGGAACCAAAATAGTCAATCAGCGCTTGTTTAACCTCCGCCAAGGTAGTAAGTGTGGTCATCTGAGGAACCATGATCTCTTGAGCCATCTAACTCAAGCTGGGAAGGATACACTTGATTTTTTTAAGATCAGTCGTTCTTTCCATTGCAGACTAATAAACATAAAGGATAAGAGGCGATACTGCCTTCAACAGGTGTGATACTTGTCCCTGAATGGAGGTTTAATGATAATAGGGGAGGGCCCATAAGGGCCTTGGAGAGAGTGCTGCTCAAGCCTTTTGAGGCGAGCCAAAGCACTGGCTAGTTGGTTCTCTAATGCAGCTAGCCTTGGTTCTGGAATAATAGTCATTTTGATGGTATACAGGTGACCTTGTAGTGAGCAACACTTGGTTTTTGGTGTAGAAGATTCTCTCCTGGTGCTTATTCCACCAAAATACATTAGGGGTTTGATACTACAAATATGATAAAAATATTTAAACTTCAAAAACATAGGAAATTTGGGTTTTTAAAGTTTTATTACACCCAGCTGGGGATAAGGGAGAAAACGTAACCTCTTGATCTTGGATCATTCAGTATTTAACTGTATTGAGGTTTGAGGGAAATTCAATAGTAAGTTCAGAATAGCTTAGACTAGTCTGAAACTAGGAAATATGTAAAGTTAGACTATCAAAGCTCAGAAAACTCGCTTCATTTAGGCTGAACGATGAATGAGGAATTATTTTGGGGTAAGACGTAACTGTAGGGTACCAACTTAATATATTGAGCCAATCCCTTTCTCAAAAATATCTCACCTTGGGGGACCATGGACATGCCTATAAAAGGGGTGGTCCCCATGTAGGTGCTGTTATGGGACTGATAGGGGCTGGTGGAGATCCCTCTGATGGACGCCCCATAGTCTGCCATGAATTCTGAGTAATTTGACTGCTAAACTTCGTGTTAATTGCCTGTGAGGTATTTGAACTAATGTTACCCTAAATAGCAGGTTTCCACCAAGAATTGGACAGATTCTTTTGGCCAATTTCCTCATTATTATTTAAATCAATATCATTATTGTGGACTAGTAAATGTCCATCTCCTCTTCTCAGATGATTTAAACCTCAACATTCTTATCTTGTAGCTGGGAGGGCAAATGTCCAACATGAGGCAAGCCAAGAACAACTAAAAATGAGTTGAATTTTGGACACAAGGTACCACTTGTTATTGGCACTTCAGCTTTCTCCATATTTTAATGGTGCTTTCTAAGATCGAAATAAAAGTTGCTCTCATTGTCTATATAAAGTTCCAAGAAGCATTTTTTTAGTACTAGATGGTCCCAATTCCAAGAAGCATTTTGTGATCATAGTTATGCCATGGGTATAGATGAGCCAATGTGAATAAAAATCACCTGTTCCTTGACTTTCTGTAGCTTCATAAAAACCTTTACAGTAACCAAAAAGGCTTCCACAGTACTTGCTGTGTTTCTTTTTATGGTCATAACCTATCAGAACTTCAATGACAGCATCCGTGATGCAATCATAATAGCAATCACAGGCAACAGGGTCTTTTGCAGTAATGACATCACTTTCAGATGGATTTTGGAAGAATTTTAATAATTACTTCATACAACTGTGTTTTTGTTTTATTCCCTGCATAGTAGCTCACATGGCAAAATCATTAGGAGTTTGGGAAAATTGTGAAAAAGTGAGAGGTTTGAACCAGTGAGGCACCTTTTGAAAAACCATGTGTCCGCGTTTTTCCTTTCTTTATTTGAATTCTAATAATCTTTCATCACACTAGAAAGGCCATTTTGGAGGGCAAAATCCCAGTTTCACTGACCAGAAGTGGTGGTGGAGGAAAACCTCAATTCAATACTTTTATGCTTTCCTCTTGGTATTTTAATTGTGTCAAGAGAGTTTCTGTCACTCTCTCAGAACCTAGTAAAGTTGTGCGGAATGAACAGCCACACCACAAGGGAACTAGCCACTTTTAAAATTAGGAACTAGGCACCTTAGAAGGTGCCAAAACACAGGGGACCCAAGGATAGGGTATACAACATAGTATAGTTAACTAGATAACAAATAAATGTCAAGAATTGGCTGGACCTTAAGGAGGAGTACATAAATTAAGTGTAAATAGGTGTTAGAGTGCTTGGGTGCCTCAATATGGAGGGGACCAGGGCGTCCTAGATGTGCACTAGAATCCATTGTTAATTATGATAAGTTAAAGTGACCAATGTTGTTGGAGACCTTCTCAAGGTTCTCCATGCACAGGTCCACCCAAAGGACCAAAAAAAGATAAAAAACTGATGGGATTTTATTAAAACAAGTCGCCAATAAGGAAAATTGGTCTCAGAAATCCATTAATAGATACTAAAAGAGTAGCATTATATTCCAGGAGTGTCATTAAGCCTAAACGAACCAATAAGCACTCACTACCATCAGCCATGGTGCTGTAGCTTGAGCAAATCTGAACTCAAGTTATTGATTGTAATTAAATTCTCCTGTAATTGGCAATATTACAAATTTAATGTGTTTTAAAACCTCATTCTTTAGACAAACATAACAATATATCATCATTAATAACAAAGCTGGTGCATCTAGATGAGCTTGATGTAATGCTGGGATGATCATCACGCGCACCCTCAGGACCAATTTAAACATATTTTGCCTGTACCCAGCGTCAGTTCAGGGTATGCTTCAGGTCAGAGAGGCCTGCCAACTTTAGTTTTTTGGCCTCATCACGCCCATACTTAACCCTACAATTTATACCTCAATTGTGTCATGTAACCATGATATTAACTTCTAATTCTGTTGGGGCTCCACACCACCTACAGGTGATTGTGGGATCTGCCAATGGATGCCACAAATAATTTATTTAAAATGAGAACTTTACTTTTTAATAGAAGTATAAAAAAACACTTATTGAAGTTTTTAGTGTTTTTTATTATTCAGGCAGGGCAAAACCAGGAAAGGTCCCTTTCATGATACTAGTATTTCCTATTTAAACTAGTTCAAATTTTGAAACAGGGGTATTCGAGGCAAAAGAATGCAAAGCTCAGTTATCTAAATTAGGAAATATAGGCTTTTGGACTATCAGATTGAAGATAAATTTTTTTTAGAGGCAAAACTGACCCATGCGGTAACAATTTGATGAACAGTATCCAATCACCAGCGAGTAAAATCTTTTCACCTCAGTGGTGGTAAAACTCATGTGGTAATGATTGGTTAATTTCTACCCTATCATCATCAAGTAAAATCTTTGCACCTCAGTGGTGGTCAGACTCGGATGGTAATGATTGGGTAATTTGACAGTGGTTGGACTTGGATGGTAATGATTGGCTAATTTTTACCCTATCATCCTTGAGTAAAATCTTTGCACCTTGGCAGTGGTTAGACTTGGATGATAATGATTGGTTAACTCAAATCCAATCATCAATGGGTAAACTCTTCTTGCCTTGCAGAGGTTCAGATCTGTGTGATATTATACTCCTCAAATTTGACCAAAGAGTCAGAGTAATCCTATTATTAATTATTACCTTTTTAAGCCAATTTTTGTGATAAATCATATTTTTACGATTGTTAGGATTCCACCAAGAATCCACTAAGGTCTTTTCACTGTGGGTACTCATATCGTTGATATCCACAATATTATCTAAAAATTGGGCAGGTGATGGGCCAATCATGATGGCAGATTCAAGAGCACTTATACCTCCAACATTCTTTTTCTTAGATTGAAAAGGAGAATGTCCAACATTGCCCCCCTCAAGAATGTTGGAAAGGGTGTTGCTTTGCTTATTGGCAGCCTGCCCTTTTCTAGTCACTGTTTTTGTGAGGGCGGTGTACATGCAGGAGGACTCCTTCTTGCTGGGTCCATTATTAGCTAGAACTAAGGGAACTTCGTAATTGAACAACAACAAGAACCCTTGCTTCATATTGATGATGCCGTCATACTCAATCATAAACTGAGTACCTATAAGCATGTCATAATCATTATTCTCCAAAGCCACTGTGGGGGCCGATAGAATGAGCTTCCCAATATGAATGGGAAGGGACGAGTAAGCACCCAGCGCATGGGTGTTGTTGGATATGGCATTTCCAAAGTCTTGGTTGTACTCCAAGTCAGGTGCAAGCTTGATTTTTTTCATCAACCTGGAGGAGATTACGTTTACTGGGGAGCCTGTATCTAGAATGGCCATCACCCAAACTTTTTGAATGACCACTTCGACCTTCATAAGTATCCCCCCAAAAGTGGGAAATAGCGCTAAGACCTCCTTGAGATGGAAATTGGAGGTTAATTTACACGCGGTCTCAGGGTAGTTTTTTTGGATGGTTTGCATGGTATGGCCATGCTGAATAGGGCGAATAAGGTGAGACAACACCTCATCTGCGTTGCTGGTGTTATTGATGACAATTGGCTCCTCTAAAACTTGGCGAGATATGTCTCTTTGAGTATGGTGGCCTCATATACTCCTCCAGCATTCAAGTGATCGGGAACTTCCACTTCAGCAGGTGCTCCTACAACGTAATAGCTGACCTCATCCGTATCCCCCTCAGAATCATTTCCTAGGGGATTTTGTAACGTGAGGTAATGGCATAAGTTGTTTAAATGGGTTAGTCACATGAGTTTTGTCAGCATTAGGTGTGCCTTTCCCTATGCTGACATTTCTTTTCCCTACTCCTGTTCCTTGGCGTCAGCTTTCTTTTTCTAGCACATAGCCTCCATGTGTCTGAACTTGTCACAGTATTCTCACCGAGGGCGTTCAGGACGTTTTGCTTTGGGGTTTTGCTCTTTAGGGCCCATTATCTGAAGGGGCTCCTTCTTGTCTTCAACAGCTAGGGCTCAAGGCTTAGGCTTTGATTCCTCAATGGTTAAAACGTGAGGACGAGTTACTGCTCCCTATGAAACTTCAGGCTTATAGAAATCAGTAAAATCGATTAATGCTTCCTTGATGTCTTGAATGGTATGGAAATAGCGCTTAACAGAAGTGATGTGCATCACTAGTGATGGGTAAGAAGCCACTCCAGTCAAAACGGCGGCTACAGCATCATCCAAAGTCAACATCTTCAAAGTTAACAACGTCTGTGCTTCCATATAAAATTGTTCTGCAAAGGCGACCACTGACTCTCCTTTTCGGATACTCATACGCATAAAGGCTTGCTTTTTCATGCTTAAAGCTTGTTTTAAGCCAAACGTGTTTATGAATGCCTCCTTAACTTCGGACCAGGTGCTAAGAGCATCCATATGGGGGACCATCACCTCCTGTGCCATGCGGCCCAAACAGGAAAGGATATGTTTGGCCTTCTGACGATCAGTCGCCCCTTCCATAGCCGCTTCGTAAATGTATAAAAATGAGGCAATGCTGCCCTCGCTGGGGATAAACTTGTCTTTAAACGTTGGTTTGAATGAATTGTAGTTGTTCCCGGTAAGGGTATGGATAGCTGGAGCTTCTGTTATTGGAGTTTCAGAGTGGTAGATTAACTGATCGAAGGTCCATGAAAGGCAATCAAACTGATCTTGCATGGCTTCAAGACAGGTTTCCATTTTAGAGAGGGCTTCTAGAGGCCCAGATTCGCATAGTCTTATTTGAGCTTCGATCCCTGATTTATGAGCTTCAAGATCTTCCACTTGGTTCTCCATTGCATTGACTTGGGAATGAAGTTGTGACACCATGGAGCTAAGGTTTAATTGAGAAGTTTTCACGGCTTTCACGCGGTCCTTCAGCCCTTCTTTCATTTTTTTACACCCTTCATCATCACGAGGGTGTGAGCTTGGGCCTTATACTCCATCCTTGATTTGTTCATACTTCCGCTCAACCTGTGTTAGTCGACTATATACTTCTTTCAACAGCCCAGGGCTTTCCAGAGAAGCTTTTATCCCTTTTGCTTCGATTTCACATTCAGTCAGGCAACGTGCCAAATATTTGGTATTTTCTAACGAAGCTTTGAGAGCTAGATCCTTTTCTAGCTGAACAACCTTGGCCGCGAGGGTAGTGATGGCGCTAGATGGTTCAAGCAACAGACGACGTTCAAGCTCATCAACACGCGAAAAGGCCTGAATTAACTGCCACTCCGCTACAGCCACATGATGTTCATATTCTTCTTGAAGGGCAGAGTTGGGGGCTGAAAGGTCAAGATGTGTTTGCTCAATTTGCTTTTCAAGTTCTTTAGCAAACTCCTCCAACAACAAGCGGATGCTAGCAGAGGATGCGTTCAGTTCATCCCTAAAGATCTTCATAGCCTCCTCAACATACTTTATGATCCCAGTGTCCATAGTAGTAAGTCAGTCATGCAGCTGTATGATGAAGTTGGGATTAGCTTTTACACCAGATCTAACTGCTCCAAGATGTTTGACAGTCTGTTGGTACAGCTTATCATAAGCTAAATTCAGAGCTGCATGGGCATCTAGGTGTCGATGAAGCTCTTCATGATGGCTGGCTAAGAGATGCATCATATGGACCAAGGCAGGATGAGCAAACTTGTGTATGTAGGTAGTCAAATTTGTAAGCTGACCATAGGTTTCTGGGAGGACACTAGTCTCATAGAGAAACAAGTGGCGTTCCTCTACCAACGACACTGATTTGCGAGAGGCAATGTCACCAGGGTTAAGGATGCCATGAGTAAGGTCTCTCACAGCTTCAGTGGCTGGCCAAGTGATGTGATGAGACTCAGGTATTAATATGTGCTCAAATTGTTCTATTTTCAAATATCAGAGCAGTAGGGCTGTCCATTTGATCATCTTCTTCAGTCTCTTCCCCATTTTGCACCCAACAGGCGACACTCTCCATTTTGTTAATACTTATCATAGTATTCAGGGGGCTCGACCCCTGTAGTGAGCACCAATTTGTGGGATCCACCAATGGATGCCACAAATAATTTATTTAAAGTGAGAATTTTACTTTTTAATAAAAGTTTAAAATAACACTTATTAAAGTTTTTTATGTTTTTTACCATTCAGGCAGGGCAAAACCAGGAAAGGTCCCTTTCTTGATACTAGCTTTTCCTATTTAAACTAGTTCAAATTTTGAGACCAGGGGTATTTGAGGCAAAAGAATGCAAAGCTCAGTTATCTAAATTAGGAAATATAGGCTTTTGGCCTATCAGATTGAAGATAAAATTTTTTTAGAGGCAAAACCAAACCATGCAGTAACAATTTGATGAATTGTATCCAATCACCAGAGAGTAAAATCTTTTCACCTCAGCGGTGGTCAAACTCATGTGGTAATGATTGGTTAATTACTATCATATCGTTGTCAAGTAAAATCTTCACACCTCAGTGGTGGTCAGAAACGGATGGTGATGATTGGTAATTTGACAGTGGTTGGAATTGGATGGTAATGATTGGCTAATTTTTACCCTATCATCCTCAAGTAAAATCTTTGCACCTCAGTGGTGGTTAGACTCGGATGATTATGATTGGTTAACTTGCACCCATTCATCAACAAGTAAAATCTTCATGCCTTGCAGAGGTTCAGATCCATGCAATATTATACTCCTCAAAAATGACCAAGGAGTCAGAGTAATCCTATTATTAATTATTACCTTTTTAAGCCAATTTTTGTGATAAATCATATTTTTCCGATTGTTAGGATTCCACCGAGAATCCACTAAGGTCTTTTCGCTGTGGGTACACATATCATTGATATCCACAATATTATCTAAAAATTGGGCAGGTGATGGGCCAATCATGGTGGCATATTCGAGAGCACTTATACCTCCAACATTCTTTTTCTTAGATCAAAAAGGAGAATGTCCAACAGGGATTCAGCCCTAAGAGAAGTTCTTATGGGCATGGGACAGCTTCATGGCGGTGATAATTTGCTTAGACTTGGGTCTTGCTGCCTCAGGAAACTGCTCATGGAAAGCCTCAATCAGTTCTTGGGCATGGATGCAATAGCGTGCTGATACTCAACTGTACTCAGCCTCATCAAATCCCTTGCATGACACCAGGCACTCAAACTTTCTTCTTACATGGTGAGAGGATATAATATCTTCCACATCCCATTGTGGTGTCCCATTAATGAGATATGCCTCTGGTGTCTCTGGCGGGGGCCCTTAAACAACGTCAGCTTAGCTTCATGGAAGATATAAAAGATCTGGAATGATGAATAAGATATAATTGATTAAGGCATGGCCCACCTTTTTAACAATGCGGTAAGGCCCATCCTCTTTGGTCCAATTTTTTTTGCATGTTGATTTATTAGGATATTCCTAGAATCAAGCATCACAAGATCCCCTTCATTGTACGCAGGACCTATCCATATTTTACCATCGACGTTCTCATCATAAAGCTTGCATAGCTGCATTTAAATTTGTGGTAACCCCATTGTGTACTTTCTTGATGGTCTTAGAAAAGTCCGCAACCACTTCCACTTTGGATCCACAGATGGGCTTCATGTTGATAGAGAGGTTAAACCCATAGTTAGCAAAAAAGGAGAGCACTCAAGGGATGCACGTTGAGCGTTTTTATAGCTAAATTGGGCCATAGGAAGATGGGAAGCCCAATCTGAATGATCCACGACCATGTAAAACCACAGGAACTGTTCCAGGAACTGGTTCACTCATTCTATCTGCCCATCAGATTGTGGGTGGTAGGCAGTAGAGCGGCAGGGATGAATCCGAAGAGTCTTACACAACTCTTCCCAAAATACAGAGGTAAACTGGGGTCCATGATCACTAATTATCTCCTGAGGGCACTTCATGAAGGGAAAACTGAGACACAAAGAGCCTATTCATCTCCTCCATGGTTACTGTGGTGTTAAAGGGGATGAAATGATTAGAATTGGTAAATTGGCCCATCACTACCTTGATTGCACCATAGCTCTCAGACACAGGTAAATAGATAATAAAATCAACCAATAAGGAAGTTTAGGGGCATTTAGCCTCTTGGACCGATACTAATAGCCCTGCGAGTGGCTGGAAATTTGGCTTCATTTGGTTGCAGATCAAGCGCTCTTTACAGTACCTGGCAACCTGTGAGGATAAACCCTTTTAATTATAAAGCGCAATGAATCAGCTCCAAAGTATTCACCTTCACAGGATGCCTAACTGTGATCCCAACATGATGGTCCTGGATGTTTTACAGGCAGAGTGGTCCAGCAGGAACCCATAGGCACCCCTAAACCACACCATCTCGTCCTTTACATGATAACCTCTAGTAATATCTTCTTGATTTAACTTACTCTTTGCAAGAAAATATTATACTCTGCTGACATGGAATGAGAAAGAACAATCTTTCTGAATATACTATATTCTTTTTCAATTATCCTAAGGAGCAAACGCTGTCATAAATGCTGCCAGGATTTTGCCAAACTCTTCCATTTCTGAAACTTTTATCACAATATTTGCCCAGTAATATCAGAAGGTGAACTTAATATATCTAAGTATATCAACGTTAATAAGGATGATCAGGCTTATACTGATCAGGTGACAGAAGATTCGATCACTCAGCAATTGAAAAAATTGAATAAGCCCCAAACTACTTCAAAACCTATAAATATTCAATCCTTCCATTAATAAAGTTAGGTCGATTTACAACCTTATTTTAATTATTATTATAACATTTTTGGCGAATCCACCAAAGTAACTTTGAGAGAATACCTGTCATTTTTGAAGTGCAATTTAAAACTTCAAAAGTGTTTCTCACTACAGGGGTTACTCTGAGTTACGCACCAGTGAAAGTGTTATTCACTACAATGGATTATTATTTTTCTCCTGAAGAGGCTCAAGACCATGAGCAAGAAAGTATTTTACAATGGGTCCGTTCCACTTGAACCTAAATACCAAAGGTACCATCTAAATTGGAATTCCATGCCAACTTGAAGTTTAATGTCCAAACTTAAGCTTTAACACAAATTTTTAAGTACAGCCTGAGGTTCTATGAGACATCATCAATCAGATGCTTGAGGGGGTTCTAATTCCTGGAATCCATTTTATAGATCTCAAAAAATGCTGTACCTTCTATGTTAAGGGATTTATTTAAACTTCTCAAATGCCAGGAATTGGCGCCACCCAAACTGTGCCAGTTTCAGTATGGGGTACGATCCTTCCTTCCCCTCCCCAAAGCCTGTTGCTGAAGCTGCGCCCACAGCCACCAATCAGACTCCTCATCGCCACAATGCCAATTACGCTCCCTCCAATCAAGCACTGGCTTGGACCCCAATTCACTTCCATGATTCCTCCAATGAACCACCCAAACCTCAGTCATATGCTGATTCACCAATTCAATTTAATTAAAACCCTTGGGACCTATTGGCTGAAGTTGATGAGTCTGGTAATATTATTGAATACTCAACTCTCAGAATTGAGCATTTTGTGTATGCTGACCACGACGCTAAGCTTCCACCTCATTTATTTGTCCCCCAGCAAAGCACCAAAATGTTCTGAGATGACCAACAGCTGTATGTTGAAGAAACAGCTAAGCTAGATTGTCATCATCTTCGCAAAGCTGTTGCCAAATCAGTGGCGATGCTCGCAGGAGGAATCCCTCCTCCCATTATTTCCTCCACCATCAATACGCTCCAAAAAATATGTTAATCAAAACTCAAAAAGCCACCAATGACGCCATCCAGCACGTGGTAGTGGTAGTGAGGAATCTCAAAGCCAAGATAATCTGCACCAATATTGCCACGTTTGTAAAGCTCCCCAACGCATGCATTAAAGCTGAAACAGCTTTGACCAATTATGTTATCTCACTTTTTGTCTACCACTGTCTTCCAGCCACCCTGATCATCATAGATTTTGCTCTGCATCCCACTGAAGCCCTGACGTCCTTGCTCTCCACCATAGCTAATGACCTGCTTTAGGGTGAAGACAATGCTGAGGATGAGCCCACTTATCACGCTTCCCCTTCCACCATAATGGGATAAGCAGATAGCGCTGTCCCACCTGGTTGGTTGTGTGTATTTTGTGTGTCATCCGCTAATTATGGGCGGTTTGTTTGTTTTGTTTGGTGAAAATCTATATGTTTGCTCTTTGAGCTTTGGTAATGTCCATCCCCTGGTCAGCTTACCTCAAATAACATATAAATGCCAGGGATTGATACTGAGTAATATTCACACCAACTTGTGCATGTAATGATCAGGTGGTACCTGATCCGTACATTGCTATGTATCAATTAGTACTAGATACAAATATGAAATTTATAAGAAGAAACATGAATAAAGGGGAATTGGAGCAAGGGAAATTCGTTGGTCTGAAGCCAAAATGCATCCAAGCCAATATGACGTCAGACTTTTTGAGTGGTTCAGATGATGATTCCATGGGGAATGGAATCTTTGCCTGAGATGTGCTGGGCGATTCAGGAGAGCTTGGCATAGAGGCAAGCTATTTTATATTTGCAAAGCACTATATATTTGGGGATAGGCTGGCTTGAGTAGCCAGTTGAGTCTTCTATGATAATCCTAAAATTAAATAAAGATTTGTTTGAAGAGTCAAAAAGAGTAATTATTTTAAAAATAGAATAATCGGATTGGGAGACATGGGTTCCAATAGAGGGCATGGTGTGGCGTTGGCGTGAATCTTGGTATCCTCCTTCAGCATGTAGACAAGGATCCAAGTGCACGTGGCAATGGTGGAACTTAACAGATGGTTTTGGGAATTGGCTCTGACAGGCTGGTCCCTAGTAGAGTCAGTTATGTAGCTCTTACTTCCAGATTCCCTTGTGGGATATTGGCGCAAACCCGTTCATTACAGTGCACCCTACTTTATATTACAAATTACCAGTAGTAGGAATGCATCATCGAGGGATGCTTAATTTATTAGAAGGACTCCAGTCCTCAAATAATTATGTTTCTGAGTTCTTCAAGTCTGCCTCTGAGTTCAGTAAAGATAACTGCAATGCCATTATTAATAATCAGACTCTATATAATTAAGTACATCAATAACTTGTTCAGCCTGATCATGGAATATCCAGTTTTGTTAATTCACAGTTAATGAAGCGAGTCCAGGGAATTCAGGGGATTGGAGAGATGTTATTTCCTGACTCTCTGAATGTAGACAATTGACAGGAAGATGAAATTAAAAATTGCATTTTCCAATTGGAGCAATTGTACTTGGTAATTCAATTTTGAGTTAAAAAAGTATGAAAACCTCGGGAATTATGGGACCTCATGGGGAACAAGGTCCTCCTGGTGTTGAAGGACCTCGTGGGTCACCTGGGGGTGGAGGGCCATGTGGACCTCCTGGCACGGATGGACCTCATGGACCCAAGATGTTGAAGGGCCTTGTGGACCACCATGTGCTGATGGGCATTCAGGATCCCTTCAGCAAGTTGACTTTCTCTTAAGCATGATTGACCACTTGAGTGAGAAATTTTATAAAGTCGCCAAAGAGTGTAATTTAACTCTCAATGGGGGTAACTATTGACCCCCTTTTGTCGCTTCAGTCCTTATCTGATAAATTGAATAATCTGGGTAAGTGGGCAATGAATACCAACATCCTATTACAAGCTTGCAAATCAAAAGGGGAGATGTTTCAAATTGAAGATTAAAACTTTAGAGCTTAAGTACAATGCACAGCAGGAGAAAATTTATGAGTTAAATTACAGATTGGACGAAAAAGTGGGGCATGCTGATCTAAATCGTTGGGTTAATGAAATTCGTTCTGAAGCAGCTGATCTGTATCCTTTTTATTTTTAAGATTAATACTATAACTCTTAGTCTCCACTCAATTGGAGCAACCTGGAGTTCATGTTTATCAGCCAATGCTCCAATGAATTCTAAACCTATATTCAATAATAAGTACTCTCCTGGGAAAGGCAGTATCATCTCCTTCCTCTATTTATATGAGAAGGCTCCAAGTGAGGCCACGGATCATCAAAAGATGAATTACTTAACTAATTTTGTTACTCAATTGGCCCAAGATATCATGGTACCCCACTTGATGATTTGTTCTACTTGGTCCCAGGTTAAGGAAGCATTATCAAAAAATTTGGGAGTGAGCAAACCTTATCCTCTCAGAAACAGGCTTTTATGGGCATACAGCCTCACCAAAATGATTCCATGCAATACTTTGCTCATTGGCTTTATCAGAAAGCTCAGATTTTGGTAGCATGTGACCGGCTAAATTAGGACAATGATATTACTTCTGCTATGTCTGCTTTTACTTCTAGGTCTCAGATGCAAGTTTACCTTATCAGCGTGAAAAAGAACTTCAGAAGTATCTTAGACATAAAGGAGGACTTGTTGGAATTGCCTCCTCATTTTTCTGAAAAACCCTGAGTCTATGACTCCCCAAGGCCCAGCCGTCCTAAAGTTTACGCTGTGCCTGAGAATGCTAAAGCTATTTAGTGTAATTAATGGCACCATTTTTTTCATACTGAAGACCGTTGTTATAAAAAGGAAGCCAATGAAAAGAAGAAAAAAGTCAAAACCAATAAGCTTTTTGATCTTGTTAATGATGAGT